>JAUPFZ010000028.1:12697500-12950000 GCA_036937285.1 Euphydryas editha
AAATATCACAACAACCTAAACTTTATGTTGAAAATAAAAGAACGGTAGGTGTATTTATAATAAGGTATCGAAGCTCATACTCATGACAGGAGGTCGCACGTAGTATATTGAACAGGCGCGCCGGGACTCCAAGCGTCTCACGATCTCGGGATAGTCTTACGTGTAATTTACATGTTTATTTTTCATTTTTCTGAATATATAAACACCTTCATAACGACACCTTCTGATGTATTAATGTTATATTCTAGAAATATTATATTTGTTGTTCGATTAATGACAGTGCTAGGAAACTTTTGTAAATTATTTAAACAGGCTCGTTTGACTGGCCCTTATGCGCAGTTGGTAGCTTTTCGTTCCAGAGTAGAAGTTTTGAATTTTAAAAAAAAGGTACATATGTATATATAGGATTTATATCGTCCTTTAAAGGAAATGTTCTGTAGGTATTATAGATCACGTTCCGTAGTCTCCTCCATCTGTCTGTCATGGGGCTAATAGGTATATATAAGTAGTGTATGTTAAAAAATATATTAAAAAAAACCATGGACTCTTTTCTTCAATGTTAATTGTACATTATATATAATTATTTATAAGAAGAATAAATAAACTTCGATAACACTCATCAGCGATTGATTAAAAATGTTTGCATTTCCTGTTTTTACACCACACGACGTTTACATGCTTTATACATATAAAAATCTAAAAATCTTAACCCAAGTATCGACTTTTGTTGAAGATGGTTAAAATAACTGAAAATATTTCATATTAGGACGATTGCGTAATCATCGCAGTTCTCTAGAAACGTTACTATCTTACTAGCTGAAAAATGAAAATAAGGAGAGGGTTATTTATCCTATCATTTCCATAGTCCATTAATTACGATTATAAATACGAGGTAATGACAATTGGTTAAAGCTATTCTATATGCCTAAAGGTTAAATTAACTTTACTAATAAAATTTCTTTGTAAAAACAAGTAATGCAATAATCGTTGTATCTTAATTTTTTAGTAGGGTAAGGTTGGGTACAGTGTTACAAAAAAAAAAAAAAAAAAAAAAAAAAAAAACTAGAATGTAGCGACAAAAATATTGTTTTAATCAGTTTCTTTTCGGCTTGGATATAAACTATAACAATCTCTCTTCAATTAAAATTATTCAAACATGAACATTATTAGCAACTAATTAATTTAAATTTCACTTTAATTAAATCAGTCGATTGTAACACTGAGCCCCGTATCTGGGGTACTTTGTTACAGGGTAAGGGGCACAATATTACATCATAAAAATAATATACAAAATAACAATAAGAAAAAATTGTGTGTGTCAGCTCCGACGCACGACTGGAGTTTACTCCTTAAGTACGATTGTCTAAACATACGCAAAAAGAGTTTATCCAACTGAAAATAAGATTAATACCATATGAAAGGGTAAATTAACAAATTAATGAAAATAATATACATATATAAATATATATTTATTCATTTTATATACATTTATTATAACTAATCGGCGAAATATTTTACATTAAACATTTCACAATAGTCAATTTCAGATGTGCACAAATATTTCATTAGGAATGTTGATAAATTATGTAATTATTATTATCTGACAATTATCATTTATTTTTTAAATATTATTTTTCAATATTAATTAGAGCAACATTACTTTCGCACCGCACCGTATGTGCGCGCGCTCCGAAAAAGTAACGAGGTCATTCAATAGTAGATTTTACCTCTCATATTTTTCTCATACCGGGCGCCTTATATATGAAAATCGATTCTTAAGGAGTAAACTCCAAAAAAAGTTAACTTTTCTAACAAATATTATTTTTTTTTAAATATTATTTGGGAACTTATATACATCTGCCTGACGTTTGGTCTTTCTTGCTACAACATTTACAAGATAAAGCACAACTTTAATATCCTTTAACGATCAAATTATTACGGAATACGTTCACATTGTGCGATTAAATGATGTTGCGCGTGTCAAGCTGCAAGGTTCTGGTTGTCTGTTTAATCAGCATGTCGTTTTATACACCCATAGAACCAGTCAATTCCTGCCATCTTCTCTTCTTCACAGTTTTTCGGAATATTCAAATTATAGTAAAAACCATCTCATAAGCCTTAGCACATCTTGGAACAGTTTATAAAATATCCCTCCACTGCGTTTTCTTATGTCGTATGTGTCCAGCTTCTTGCTCTAAATTTTTTTTTCTTTTTTTGAACATATCTTTGCAATGTCATAAATAAATAAATAAATAAATATTAACCAACAATCACACCACGTTAACCTAGCCCCGTGGTAAGTTCGTAAGAACTTGTGTTACAGGTACTAGGAACGGAAATAAATTTAAGATATAAATACATATATAAATAAATACACATCCATGACCCGGTGCAGACATCTATATTCGTCATACAAATTATCTGCACCTGGCGGGATTCGAACCCGCGACCGCTGCGTAAAGTGTCCAGTTGCCTGACCACTCGACCAGCCGGCCGATATATATATATATAAAATTAATATGATTTTCTTTTCCTGCTTTTCGAAGACTTACACCACTTTCTACCATCAGAATTGCTTCTACCATATCTTTTTCACTATGAAGATCGTAATCTGTCTTCCTCTTACGATTTCGAACCATTTTCTTTTAATACCTAGAAATAGTAAAAAAAAGGTGTTAATTGGGGATGATTGTTACAGTGTCACACAGTGCCCCGTAACACAGTGCCCCGGAGAGCCAAACGATAAAAAAATCAAGTTAATCTTTTAGGTTATGCTTACAAAAAACTACTTAACGTTAATTTGTAACTTAATATACATATAAATAGAGGAAAACCATCATAACTTATCTAAATATAATACGTCCGGAAAGAAGTTAAAAACTTTGAAATTATTTTTTTCTCGTTTGATCACACAAAACCTTTATTTGTTTGATATTTTCTATACGCGGTACAAATTGCGGCATTGACAACTGCTTAAAGATGGCTACATGTGAGCTTGACAAACGTTTATACCAACACCATAAAAGTGAAAGACAGAGACGGAGATATGTACACTGTAACAGTGTACCCCGTGTAACACTGTACCCTACCTTACCCTAACCTATTAAAGTTGTCCGCGTGTCTTAAAAAATAAAACTTGGAACACTAAATTTAAACATATTTAGTAGTATTTCGATCAGAAGAGCAGACCTTCAACAATTTGTTTATAAACATAATTCAGTTTTTATTGGAGACAATTTTATTAATGATAATATATCATAGTCACCCTACTGGCTATCTCCAGGTAACAGTGTAATTTATATATTCCGTGTACGTGGGATGTCGCAGATCACAGAATCAGGTCTACTGTTTCAGAGCCTCCCACCACTAACAAGTAACAACAGTTAAACTTATACACAAATATTCTCGAACTTTCCGCGCATCTGACATGATTATTTGAAATTCTAATTTCAGTTGAATATTAGTGCCTAGAATCATCTATTTAGGTATAATTTCCTAGTTAGTAACTTTGTCGGTTAGTATTGCCGAATTTTGATAAGGATTTGTGTGAAATGGATTGAGTAGGATAAAATATTGTGAAACAGCTGCTAAACATACTACCGCCGCATCTGTTTAGGAAAAACAAAATAAATGGGGTCTTAAAAGAACCACAACAATTACTATTAGAATTTTAGTCTGTCTGAATGTTTGTTCCAGTATCACGTAAAATATTCTATACAAAATTGGCTGCAGTTTTCATTATTGTGATCCTGGAGGACTAACTTACAATCTGGTGTAATATTCATCTTGATATATATAGTATTTATTTTTAAAATATTTATTGCACATATAAGACAAAAATGCATGCTAAGGCGGCCTTATCGCTTACAGCGATATCTTCCAGGCAACTTTTATTAACAACTAGCTTCTGCCCGTGTCTTCGGCCGCGTGGATGTCGGTTATCGCGGCGTCAAAAAATGCAAGAACTTTTATATGATGTTACTTGCTGCTACTGAAGGGTTCCCCTTCATGGGCGAGTCCGACTCGCAATTAGCCGCTTTTTTTTATTAAAGATGACTTTAAAATCAAACCAACAATTATTTTTAATTTGAGACTGTCTTTTTGTTTGAGAGGATACTAAAGATATCTAATGCCAAACGCCACTCGCACAATGCCGCGGGTAAAAGCTAGTATCATAATGTGTACACTCTATTATGATATCTGATATTTCAAGAAGTTTATTATTATATTCTCTTGTTTCCCACTAGCGGAACGTAAACAATTTTAAAAGGAAATGGGAAATAGACAATCACAGGATTTCATTACGCTTGTAAATCCGCCATTTTGTAATGCAACAGCGCCGAGAATTAAGCTACATTTTTTCTCTTTTATAAAAGCCTTAACCCATCACTGACTTGATAAAGGTTACGAATAATGAATATTTGGTTCAAAATGTTTTACATTCCCTTCCTTTTCAGGGTTCTGTACTCGAAAATTGTCCCGAAATTTTAATAATGGTCTCGCGAAGCGGTTACAGCTGCTGGCTAAAGTATTAGAGGTCGCGGGTTCGACCTCCACTCATGAGAAATGTGTCTGTAGGCCGTTTTTGTTTATCGTGGTCTAGAATATTGTGTTAGTTTTGTGTGTAATTTCGAACTCTGACAGAGGATTTTATCCACAAGTAATCCTACTGATGGCCATTGAGTGTGAGGTGTGATTGATTTCGTATGTCGGTATGTTCCGTACGTTTAGAGATACTTCCAGCATCAGCAGCTCCAGTTGAAGATCTTACTACAAACCACATGAACATTCTGGGTATGTATTGTATATGTATATTTTCAATGTGTGGTTATATGATGTGGTTTTATGATGACTATCTCGTAGCGCAGTTGGCAGTTATCTTATTTTCTGCTCCAGGGTTGTGGGTTCGATTCCCACCCCGAGTCTGGGTGTAATATGTATTTATTTCTTTATGTATAAATATACATAAAGAAATAAATACATATTACACCCATATGAATAAATATTCAGAAGAAAATATGTGTGTCAGTCGACTGTTTACTAAAACACAGGAATTAAGTTGCCTACCTTAGGTACAGACGACCGTGTGTGTATGTTAAACATACATATGATGCGCTTAAAGTGGTTCTCTTCAACTGCCGTATTCAGTTCGAGCATAAGTTTGGTAAATTCTAGACTTTCTAGAATTTCTGATGACACAAAATAGATTGTGATATCCTTAATAAATAAATAAATAAATAAATATTAACCAACAATCACACCACGTTAACCTAGCCCCGTGCTAAGTTCGTAAGAACTTGTGTTACAGGTACTAGGAACGGAAATAAATTTAAGATATAAATACATATATACATAAATACACATCCATGACCCGGTGCAGACATCTATATTCGTCATACAGATTATCTGCACCTGGCGGGATTCGAACCCGCGACCGCTGCGTAGAGTGTCCAGTTGTCTGACCACTCGACCAGCCGGCCGTCAAATAATAATGCTTTTAATATCAGCTGTTGTCTTGTTATATCTGCAAAATCCTACTCCCATGTCTCAACTCTGGGCATCACTAACATCATAGTAATAAATAAAAAATTCACACGATATTTTTAACTATGATTTCTATAACGTTAAATAATAAAAATGAAATATAGTTTTGAAAAAAAAAACGACTATTCATTTTTATCAGTAATAAAAATGTATCGTTAAGCATATATCGCATTGATATGGAACAATACGTGTTAGAGGCCGACTCGCACTTGGCTTTTTATGTTTTGTATAGAAATGGCACGTGCCGAGGTTACGGCCTATATTAGCGGTTCGAAGGAAATAATGTTATTGCGGGCAACCGTTGTAGGTGAGGAGGGTTTTCCGTATTAAATATAACTAGTTCCTCTGACACACCTGTTGCATGCTTCAGGTGGGAAATTACTTAATGCTATAATTGATTTTTTCCGTTTTCCCAACGCCCTCACTTTCCCACGTAAAAGTATATTTTTTTTCTACATTGTTAAAAATTTACATAATAATTTGACAAAAAAAAAAAATTGGAAACTAATTAGCAAAACATTTAGGCAAACTTTTGACCAAGTATTGTAATAATGCAAAACTTTTTCTTTGGATTTGTTTTATATTATTACAACATATGTTTAGTGATATTAGTTAACAAGCATTGCAATTTTACAAAACAAATTACTTTTACATAGTTTTGTAATTTTATAAAACATATCGAAATCGAAACTGAAGAAAAGATAATTTTTTTGACGTGAAAACGTCTTGTAAATCGATGAATGCCGGCTACACACACGAATAAGTGTCACGTGTCGCGAGCGAGAGTGCGGAACAAACGATAGAGAGGCACAATCGGCCTAAGCGTTCGGTTTGTGACGCATCTATCTCTCTTCCACTCTATAGGCAGATGCGTCCGAGTAGAAGAGAAAAAATATTTGGATTAACGAGTGCAAATAAATATTAATATATCGAAAAAAATTCAATGACCTCCTTATTTGTATTACAGAAAATAATGATAATTCGGTGATAATAATTCAATTTAACTCGTAAAAGTTGCAATTTTTTTCAATGTTTTCTTATGACGTTATCACGTAAAATCATCGTCCGTAAACCGACTTTACAGACAACCAATTTTTTCCTGGTATTAAACGGTTCAGATTCAACTTTAGCTAATAGGATAAAATCAGGATCTAAAAACACATACACAAACATATTACGACGGTCCCTACGTACAATCCCCTAACTACAAATGACAAATTTTACAGGAGAGCGTTTTAAAGTTTCAAACATGTGCATTTCATGTTCTACTTGACCTTAAGTCTTGAAATTTGGTATAAAGTTTTCTAAGATGATATAGTTTATGAAAAATAAAATGATAGCTAAGAAAAATTACTTTTAGTGTATTATTCGTCACTTATTTCCTTGTACATGGCAATAATCGCTATTGCAAAAAGCTTAAGTGGCACTTATTGACTTTTACGTGGTAGTATTAAAATTAAGCTGAGTCGTAATTGCCATTTATGAAATTATACGTGGGTATAAAAATGATGTAGGTGGTATTTCAGTGGTTGACACACAACTGAGTAACTTTACCGAAAGAGCAAGGTCGGGAATTTTTTCTCAAAAACCGGCGATACAGGATAGGTAAATTTATTGTACATACCTTCTAGGTACAATAAAGTTAAAAACGTTTATTGAATCACAGATGAATTTTGCACATTAGTGTTTCGACTGTCCCTACGTACAGTATCGAAACTGAAAATTTGCGATTTTTTTTTTATTGCACTAAGAAACTCCTTTTTATATATGTTTTCATACAAAAAAAGAGAATAAGCTAAAAAATACATACTAAACCACATTTTTCATGAGTATAATATCGATACTTAACAAATAGATGACAATTTTGTACACAAAATTAACTTAAAAGTGCTTTCCTGTAAAGTACCTTTTTTCAGTTTCGATAGTATACGTAGGGACAGTCGATTTATAAGTCACAAATTTATACACCTTAAATTATAAATGAACAGGCTGAAAAAATAAAACAAAAGTTGCTTTACAAAGTTTTAATTTTTATTCATCAACAGTATGACAAAAATACCAGTCTTTATTATTTATTGATCAGTCTTGTTTTCAGTGCTACAAGTTAGTGCTTAGTAAGTATTTTAAGAGATCAATATTATTATAATTACAAATCTGACTAGTAATAATACTAACATCCTTTTTCTCAAAACATCTTATACAAAAATATATTATTATATTTGTATTGCAATTGGTAGGAACATGATTAATTAATAAATAAATAACTTTTCAAAAAGCAATGCGACCTGGCCAGATAATGTAGATAGGTACCAATTCTGATACATAAATATTCTGTAAACTGAACTAAATTGGCATGTCTAAAAATACTACTATCCTGTTCCAGGAAATACAGTCTGAAAAGGACAGTGCTGCTTTTAGACACGTCAATTTAGTTTACATATTTGTGCACAACAGAATCGTCACCATTAGCAAACTAAAAGTACAATTAGCAAACTAATAGTTAAAAATACTACTTCTCTTCATCGGAACTTGAAACAATTACATCACCAGAAGAAAGTGAATTATAAAATCCGTGATACTGTCTAGGAATTATGTTATTTTCACAAAGATACATGACATCTATTAATTTTGCATTCGGGATTGGTAAAGGACCAGTGTAAGCCTGGCTCAACTCATCATCTGGTTGATTTTGAAGCCTCCGGCTTTGACTTCTTCTGACAAATATGCGACGGTAGGGTTCAATAAATTTATTTTTGTATTTAAGCACGTCTGGCTCAGAAGAGGACACATAGATTTCTCTAACTCTAGACCACATTACTTTAAGATTCCTCTCATCCTTGGTCCAGTTTTTACTTATTTACTTTATTTGTTCACTTATATTTAATTCATTATAGAAATTACTATTAGCTATTTTCTATTCATAATTATTATGCAACTTACTCTAACATGTGAACGCTGTGTCACCTACAAAGGTGCACACAGAATGAATTTGCATTTTCTATTACAAAAATGTAATAACTTGTGTACTGCTGGTGTCCTATTTAAAGAAATAAATAAATATTAAATGAATTTAAAGTTTCTGATTCAACATTCTGCATTATAGTGGATATTGAAGCAGATCCTAAGGGAGTACTTGTATCTTAAGGTTGCTCGGAATCGGGCAAGGCGATTTCTTCTATAATTATGTTGTCATCTGGACCATGCGACGTTCTAACAATAATTTCCTGAGAATAATGACTAATGACAGGTGGCTCTACTTCTATATAAGAAGTAACCTCTTCAGCTATTATTCCAGGATTACAAAAAACAGCGAGATTGGAATGAGCGAAAATGGTTGTATTCATCTTTTCATGAGCTAGGTCTGATTAAAAACTTGAGTGGCAGAGTTTTGCCATAAAGTCAGATCAAAAAGTGACTTTGAAGAAGAAAGTATACCTTTCTCAACCTTATCGTCTGTGTTAGATCGTAAAACTGGAGTCAAGCATAACGCGGAAGAAATATATTAGTTGGCTATAAGTGGGTAGATTCTAATCTTTGCTGCGATGATTCTAATACTTATAATCATCGAATCCGATAGAGCGGCAACATTGCAGGAGCGAAAAATGGTCTCTTCATAAGCTAAATCCAGGGTAGAAGCTTCTTTTGTATGCAACTGAGCGACAGCTTCAATAATATTTTCTTTGTTTTCATCTTGTTTTTCATTGTCAGTTGATTTGTCAAGACGCGGTTCTGAAAAAAAAGAGAATTATACACTTAAAATAACGGAAATGGTAATTACGTAAAAGATCGAAATAACATTCCCGAAGTAAAATTTCGTAAGTAGTAGTTATGAATAAAATCTGTATTTATTTTCCAGTGTAAATTCACTTATTTACCACTTACTGCAACTTACTTTTCAATTTTCCGATGTAAAATAACGTAACTACCACATACAGACAATTACGCTGGAATGCTGCAAAATTAGTTTAATTCTTATAAAAACTGAAAATTTAAGTATTTATCTCTTTGAAGTAAATATAAAAATAACTATAAACTTGATTGAAGATACATTTAAATAAAAATACTTTCAAAATTCGCTTACCTTTACGAGTTTTGACGGAAAAACTGTTCTTTTTTATTCTCATATCTGTGTTTCTTTACATAACGCGGTTGCATCTTACGATATTTTGTGGTAGTTTTCCTTCTAGGCATATTTATTTCGTATAATTACATAACATACACGCGGCAAACATAGTATGACCGTCGCCTAGGCTCAATGTCCCGCAAGTGCCAGTTGCGGGGTGACGCGCGGGGATACGATTGATATTATCAAACGTAAAATTACTGAACTACCACTACTGTTGTTTTTTGTCGGAAATTGTAGTTACGGGAAATTTTTGTGTGTGAATTTCAAGTTCAATTTGGCATCTTAGATTTATTTTTATTAAACTAAACGATAGTATAGGGTGGCCTGAAGGTCACGGAAACAAAAAATGCAAATCACGGATCTACCACATAAGGGATTGTACGTAGGGACCGTTAAATGCGCCGACCACAACAATGGCAGACCACTGCGCCAACTCAACCTCTCTATAAACCGGATATAACCGCTTAAAACTAGTAAAAAGCAGAGTAGCGAGACTTGTATGTTAATATTTTAAGACATATAAGACCTTATAATGCTCGAGTGACTTCGTCTGCGTCACGTAAGCAATAACGTCACATAAATCAGGTCTCGAGTTGACGGGCGCGTGTAGGCGAAGCCTTATTTAACACGTGAGTGTGTGTGTGTGTGTGTGTGTGTGTGTGTGTGTGTGTGTGTGTGTGTGTGTGTGTGCGTGTATGCTTTAGTGTGTATGTGTATGTGGCATAGGCGTTCCTCTACGTTCTTCGTCGTTTTTATATAATAACTAGCAAGATTTGAACTTATAATGACTTGTTAAACTCGTCTTATCTTTTCTCCCGTATATATGAATTAATTAATAAGTTTTATAATAAAATCTGTAGTAATGTTACAAATGCTAAATAACTCTGTTCATCTGTTACGTTCTCGCGGTCGAGATTCCTTTGGAATGTTAATTCCAGTGTCCGATGAAAATTAATATGGAGATAATTTTAAACCTAGATAAGTACGTACTGGATGTTGAGAAAAGTGAAATTAAATGCGAGGAAAGTCGCATACCATTAACAGTTTATAAAAGAAATAGATCGTTTCTTTTTAAAAAAATTACGAGAAAATAAACTTAAAATATTTCATGGCTTACTAAATGTAATGATTTATAATATGTAAAACGGGATATTTAACATGTCTGTTGTTGCTTATTTTGAGTTTCCGATATTTTGACACCATTGCAAGTGACATGATCGCGGGCACACTGACAATATACCACGGCACTTTATAATATGTTCTACATAATTATAAATAATGTTTATTTTTTTTTTTTAATAATAAAGGAGATGGATACGAGTTCATACATTCTTGGGCTAAAATGTAATGAAATGAAAATGGTATCAATTAATGCATTTAGGCTTATGGATCACTCGCTGAAAATTCTCTATATTTTGGCTATCTGAGAGCGGAGTTATTAGACGTTTTGTAAAACATAACCTATGTTACATTGTCTATTAAAAAACTCGATCACTAAGTTTTTAAAGCACTAATGTTTATTATATTTAGTGAAGCATGTTTGAAAACTCATTACAAATATTAATAACTTGAAACCATAAATAAACATCGTATAGAATTAATAAAAAAAACCTTTGAATGTATTTCATTTGTATTTTGGCCCAAAAGTCCCCTTCTCCTTTATGTCTACGGGCTCATTTTGCCCATGTGTTTTTTATTCCAATTTGTTTTGTTAATTTGTTAATTTATATATAATTTTACCACATCAGCCGTTGGATATCCACTGCTGAACGTTGGTCACCCCCATCTCTTTGGGTTGGTTTAGGTTTCCTAATACTCACCACGCTTGGCAGGCAGGTTGGTGCAGTGTATTGTGACAGGATATGGTGACGTTGCTGCCCATCACCATCCTGGTTGGTGTATAATTGTTCGCACAACTAAGGCTTTAGTTGCCTTTTACGACACCTAGGCAAGAAAGAGGTCAGGACTAATCTTCTCTGTACATCACCGCACGGCTCATTATATTTTCATTAGAGAAATGTTGAAATTTTTAGAATCACCGACGGTAAGTTCCTTTGAACAAATAATACGTTCTCTTCAAATCACAGAACACTAATATAATGTACATATGTATTAAACTCGGTCAGAAAACGTCTCCGTAACTCAATAATAGAGCTTCGAACAACGCCCTTTGGGACGCGTGACAAACAAGATCTATAGTTCCATAAAATAATTTAAAAATAGAAATAATACATCACACAATAATGACTCTTAAAGATTTGTCTTTAAGGACTATACTTGCTCGTATTATCTAGAGAAAGTAAACGTTGTCGTCCACCGTACGAGACCCGAGCCGACTAAGAAACCCTTAGTTTTCTATACATTTTATGTATGTCCGAAATGATACGGAGGGTCCAGCTAAATGGTCGATATAACTATACCCTTTGTGTGTTATCCTTACGGTAGTTGAGTTTTTGACATTTTCAACTACAGCTGGAATTTTAAGCTAACTGAACTGAACTGAATCAGCATGTAAACGTCCCACAGTTGGGAAAAGGACTCTTCTCCATGTAAGAGAAAAGTCGGAGTTTAATCCACCGCGGTGCTTCACTGCGGGTTGGCGGATATTTTCCCCTTCTATGAGTAACGATCGTTAGCATGTGTCTATAATAACAAGCGAGACCGACGGCTTTAGGTGCTTTTCTAGGTGTTCTATATATCTATTGTTTATGAATGACTCCATTTAGATCTCTCTCATTCTTATTATCTGCGCTCAAACGGCATCTTTCATGTCTGTGGACATAGAGGAAAAGCGCCCTCTCTGATTCCGGCTCGCGTCTAGACATCCACGCTTATTGTGTGTCTCCTTATAAATATTTATAATATATGATAAATGGCACATTAGGCACGTTGGGGAAATTTTTATTTCGATATTTTGACTAAAGTTATAAGACAATAGATTAAACAAGTAGTACTATTGAGCTTTTTGTGAAAATTTGAGAGAATTGACACAACTACAAAAGTGGTTTATTAAACTTATCTTTTGCTCAGCGGTGGAATAGCATGACGGATTATCCTTCACCATTAATCCTTAACAGAAGACGCGTATGCGTATCAGTGGGATAACAGGCTGTACTATATTACAAAAAAATACACATGACATCATAAAGCATGATTATCGCTGTAATTTCTTTGTTGAAAACATCCGATCACGAAAGTAAAAAATCCTGTCAACTTATTGACTTGTCTTGTCGTACCGTGACGTGAGTTCGCTGATTCGACATCCTCACAGCGACGACAAGCCTCGACATGTACCGTTGACCTCGAAAATATATCTGTCGTAAATATAAATTGTAAAATGAATTTTTAACGACAAAAACTAAAGGGAAATTATACAAATCTGTGCATTTTATGTTATTCTTTTACGAACATTAATACACGTTCAATCTAGAAGTTATTTCTATACATTACGTTTGTGTATAACTTTTCACAGTCAGAGTTTTCTTTAAAAATAGATTTAATTAATAGTTTTAGTCTAGAGTTGCGGTAACAGATTGATAAGTTGTTTAACTTTTTTTATTTTTCGACAATTTTTTTACGACAAAATTGAAGGAATCCGAGTTTCAATCATCTGATAAACAATTTGATAAAGAAGTAAACCTTGAGGTAATGTCGTACCCTGCCGTAACTTCTTTCTTTAACAATTCAAAAACGGTAAAAAAAATATGTAGGTTTTCATTAAAATACTTATAAGCATACCAAACTAATTATTCAAACACTCGGCCTTGCACCGATTATTTAACACCATTACGTATTACATTTACACTGATTACGTATTACATTAAACTTCAGGATAGAACTGCTAGTTAGTCGAAATTTAATTGCACAAACTTATACTAAATATACTAATTTAACTAAGAAAATGTGTTTATGGTAAGTACAACCTTGTATGGTAAGTACAACCTCAACCTTACATACTTTGTAAGCTAACCAAACCATAGTGCGATTGACTTTACAAATAACACCCATGTACACGTAAATGTCCGAAAAGTATTGGCAAACCGCCCAGAGATGATGGGAGAGTCCTACGTTCAGCAGTGGACATCCAACGGCCGATTTTCTTAATTTTTTTAATACACATATAGTTTTGCTGACTGTATGTGTCCACGTGTCCTACCTCTGGTTATAGGTCGCTTGTTTGTGCAGCGTTGACAAGACTTATATAGGTTAGGTTTAAAGAAATTTATTCTCAATAAGACAATACAGTCACTTACTTAAGAACAATATTACACCGTTGAAGTAGATATTTTTACATTCGCCAGTAAGAATAGTCTGACTATAACTAAGTCTAGTCCGAGACAACAAAACAATCATCATTAAACTATTTAATCTAATTATAATATCAAACACTTAACACATTCACTTAGAAAACTGATCATTGACTAGATATTTCACAAGTTGCGATTTAAAAGCATTAAATGAGTGCAAACTTTTTATTGTTGAGGGTATTTTATTGTAAATCTGTGCTCCTTCAAAGACCAACGTTTTTGTTCCATATCGTGTGCGTGACTTCGGTAAGACCAGGTAGCTAGCGCGACGGTTACTACGGTTAAAAATTTCGTTATGATAAGTAAATTTTAAATCAGTGCGAACAATTTTTTTAAGGCATTTACGAATAAATATACATACATTTAGAATAAATAATTGTTTAATGTTTAATATTTTGGTTTCACTGTAAATCTTTTTAGTTGAAGTTAAATACGGATAATTAAATAAAGTTTTTATTATTTTGTTTTGTATGATTTGTAGTTCTGCAATTTTAGTTTTAGTAGCACTGCCCCATATTTCAATTAAATACAGAAGGTGTGATTTAACTAAAGCATTGTATATTGTGTAGCGTAGCTTATGAGGAATACAGCGACTAACGTTGCGAAGGGAGCCTAAAAGCGATGATAATTTACTTTTAATGTGTTCAATATGTTCATGCCACGATAGGGAGCTGTCCATCCATAGACCAAGATATTTTTCACACATTTTTTGTTTAATTGGAATACCATCAATTTTAAGTGGCTGGTGTGGTACAATTTTTTTATTTTTTGCCCTAAAGATAATGAAACAAGTTTTTTCAATATTGATGGTTAAAAGATTTGACCGTAGCCAAGAGCAGATACGGTTCAGGTCACTTTGGGCTTTTGCTAATATGTCATGGATTGAAGGTCCAAAGTAAAAAAGGCAACTGTCATCAGCGTAAAGTGTTAGGTGACCATGCAATCCAATTTTATCGATATTGTTAATATAAATCAAGAAAAGCAATGGCCCCAGAATTGATCCTTGAGGAATACCGCACGTTATTGGCAGAGGAGTACTTTCATTGTTGCTATCTAACCTTACTATCTGCTTTCTATTGTTTAGGTAAGAGTCGAACATTTTAAGGGCTGTACCAGTAATATTTATTGCTTCTAGTTTTTGGAGTAGTAATTTATGGCTGACCGTATCAAACGCCTTTTTTAAGTCAATAAAAACACCTACGACAATATTTTTACTATCTATGCTATATTTAATTTTGGTCACAAGATCTGCAGTCGCCGTTAATGTGTTACTTCTAGGTCTGAACCCGTATTGACGTTCTGTGATAAAGTTTATAGATTTTAAATACTTTTCTAACCTTTTGTGCAAAATTTTTTCTAGTATTTTGGATATTACTGGTAAAACGGATATTGGGCGGTAATTTCCTGGTTCTGATGTTAAACCTGATTTATAAATGGGACTAACTTTAGCGATTTTTAATGAGTTAGGAAATTCTCCATCATTTAATAGTTTATTAAAACACTTACACATACTGTCCACTATCAAATTTTTTATGCATTTGATGGATTTGGTGTTAATACCGTCTATTCCAGTACTGCAGAGTGGGTTTAAATTGTCAATTATTTTTGATATTTCAAGAGTAGTACATTGGTCAAAAGTAGTAAGTCCGACAGTATCAGTGGGTTTACTCGGTAGGGCAGCGCTGGGATTGCCAAAAATTTGTATTATTTCATCAGCTAGCTTAGGACCTATCGTGGCGAAGTATGTGTTGAAAGTGTTACAGATTTCCTTTGGGTCAGTTACAGTTATTGAGTTCACTAGTAATTTTGAAGGAGCACAGTTGCGTTTAGTATTATTATTAGCTAGTGTATTTATGAGATTCCACATTTTTTTTGGTTTATTAACATACTTAATAAACTGATTGTAGTGGTAAGTGTCTTTAGTTTCTTGAATTAATTTAGAGACAAAATTTCTTCTATAAATAAAATCAGACCTCAGTGACTCATCATTAGGGTTTTTCTTAATTTCAGTCCATAGCATATTTCTTTGATTAATCTCATTAATAATTTCTTTATTAATCCAGTTCTTTCGTGCTTCATTTTGAATTTTAGTTTTTACTATTTTACATTTTTTTAAAGTATTCGTAATAAAATTTTCTAATTCCAAGTAGTCAACGTTCATTTCAGTTTGTTTTTCCTTACATAAATCATACAACTTTTTATAATCTATGGCCTCGTATTTGGTTTTTGTCTTTGGTGGGGGCCTAACTTTCTTTAATTCTAAATAAATTTGCTTGTGATCTGACATTGAGGAATTTATAATCGCCATATGGAAGTAATCATCTTTTAAGTTAGTAGTCACATGGTCTATTATCGAGTTCTTAGTAGGAGATTCTCTGGTACAGTACTTTTTACCTATTTTGTTCAATATAACATGCCCGGCATCTTTTAAGACGTCTTTATATTGTTTAGTTTTTTTTTCCTTTATAAGTAAGTCGATATTAAAATCTCCCAGCACTATAGCTCTGTTTCTCTGTTGTAGTTGTGTATCGTAGTCTTCAAGAAATTCTTTAAAGTTAGTATTACCGGGATTGTATACGATGCCTATGTGAAGTGCGTACCTTTCCAATTGTATCCATAGATAATTATTTCCCCCTAAATATTTGGATTCAGATAGAGAACTTTTTAAGTCTTTATGGATGAATGCTGAAACTCCACCTCCTTTTGAATTCGTCCTGTAGTTATAATAATGTAGATAGTTATCTAACTGTAATTCTAAAGCTTGCGCTTCCGAGTGAATCCAAGTTTCAGTGAGCGCTATAACGTGTATGGTTTTGTTAAATGATTTTAGAATACATTTTAATTCATCAAACTTTCCTTCCTTTCGTATGCTTCTTGCGTTCAGGTAGAAAAACGTAAGTCGTGATTTACCAGTTTTGAGATCATTGTAGTTTTCCATTAATTGGTATGTGTTGGCGTTATTTATTTGATTTATTGGTGTGACTGCTGTTTGGAGTTTTTTGGTTGCGATTTTGTTATTGTAGGTGTACCATTTATATATTTAATCGTAAGATCACCCTCTCCTTTTTTTTTGCGTTCTTCTAGCTCTTCCTTAAGGCTCTTTAGATATTTTTGTTGTGTTGGAGTTTGGTCTGAGAATATTTTTATATGTTCTGGGAGTTTATCTTTGTTGCGTAATAAACACTTTGCTGGGTAAGGAGTATCGTAGCAAACTTTAACTCTTCGGTTTTTTCCAGGGATGTATTTTCCAATTCGAGTTACCTTTGTAGGCTTTGGAAGTTCTGTAGCTACCTGTGAGGTGATTTTTAAAATATCAGATTCATCTTTGGACGCTCTTTCTTTTGCAGTTGTCATACACTGCTCCGGTAAACCAACAAAGATCACATTTTTCTCTCTAAAGGCTCGTTCTTGGATCTCATGAATTAATTTTTCATTTTCATGATTTTTTTTAAGAGGGTTAGGTTCTTGTAGTTTAAGAGTCTCAATTTTTGATTCTAGTAAATTTATTTTCGCTTCATCGGTATTCATTTGATCTTGAATTTTTGTTATTGTGTTCTTTAAAATCTTTTGTTCTGCTTCAACACTTACTGTAGTTGATTGAATATTGTTAATTTTTGTTGTGTTGTCACGTATCAAGTGCCAGGTTTGCTCATTAAAAGACTTTAATTCCGTGATTTCATTTTTAACTTCAGCAATATTTTTCTGCATTTCTTTTAAAATTTGTTCGTTTGAGGTAACATATTTTTCTAACAATGTTCCAATACGATTCAATTCTAAGCGCATTTCTTGTATCTCAGTCCGACATTCGCAATCCTGTTCTAGTGGTTGCTTTCTTTTACGGAGAGTAACTTTAGGTTCCACAGTCAAAGAGCCTAGTTTCGATAAATCTGGGTGCGATCCACTACTTTTAGTAGGACCTTGGCTTAATGATTGTGGTGGTGATCTTTGTACGCTCATATTTGTTTGGCGTTACTAAAGCGTTAACTGAGTAGAAGGATAAATAATATGTAGGTGGTCCAACTAGCGTAACGGACATAAATTTCTTACCTGTGAGGTAAGAAGTGATGTAGTTTGCGCGTTTTTTTTTGTGATATATGACACAGTCGTAAAATGATGTAATACACACTTCGAAGTTTTTTCAATAGTAAATTCTTTTTTGATGACAGTATAGTTGTTATTAGCTCGGCACTATAACTTAATTTGAGTGGAAAAAATGACACGCGTCTACTCTGAGCGACTGACGAACGAAGAATCCAATTATATATTATAAATATAATATATATAACTGTATATTATGTATATTAAAAGATATTAAAGACAATGTTTTTGTCGAAATTTTCAAAGGTACTTATTTATGTTAGATTAAGTACCTCTTCTTTTGTTAAAGATAAAGATTCGTAAAGGACTCGAGCTTAACCCACAATGTTACTGTACAGAAGATTAGCGGTTATACAAATACAAGAATATTTCTATTATGTTTTCGTACGACAATTCCATTAACCACCAAGCATAAGATGAATTTTTAAACTTTAAATCTCAGCTATGTTAGTTTCACTGCGAACAAATGACAAAATCAAAATCAAAATCAAAATCAAAATCAAAATCAAAATCAAAATCAAAATCAAAATCAAAATCAAAATCAAAAACAAATTTTTTCAAATAGCCCCCACGAGCACTTTCGAATCGTCATTTTACAAAATTAATATTGTAGTGATTATTATTATTTTTTGTAAAACTAAAGCTACCACCGATTCGAAATGTAGATTCTGCAGAGAAGATCTTTTGTTTAACCAGTTAACTGTTTCGACTTTGTTGGAATGTGTGTGGAAAGAGTCGCTGGGTGAGCTGTCGGGCGGGCAGCGCTCGCTGGCGGCGCTGTCGCTGGTGGCCATCCTGTTGTTCAAGCTGGCGCTGCTGTACGTGCTAAACGAGGTGTTATTTATTCGTTATAACATATTTTTTTTTAATTTTTTCATGACGAAAATATTCGAGACGGTCTGGTATTAGGATAATTTCGCTATTTATATCGTTATAAAGTTTGGATCTAGTATGGTTGAAGTGTTGACTTATCTACGCTAGCCTGCAGGGCTCAGTCTTACAGATTCTGACTGAGCGTTGCTTTTTTATGAAGAGCATGTGGTCGTAATGTAATTTATAATAGTTTGTAGTAGATAATAATATTATTTGTTATTGCGTCCATACTATTATATATGTTGTTGGTTAGCAGGAAAGAGGACATGATGTCCTCTTTCCTGCTAACCAACAACATGTAGATAATAATAATTTCCAGTTAATAAGTACGAGTATTATAATAGTAACTAAATCAGCGACAAACTTATTTACCATAAATATTTTGTTTACATTTGTTACGTTACGTTTGTTAGTAGCCCGACGACCGTTCTGGTGTAGTGCTACGAGAAGTCGCCTCAACGCTGGCGGTCGCTTGTTCGATTCCCGCTCGGGGCAGATATTTTGTATTTGTGAAAATATTTGTTTCCAGTCTGGGTGTAAGTCCTTGTGGATTTCTCCAGTTGGTCCCAGTTGTTATTATAGACACCTGGACTCATGGTAGGAATATTATCCTCAGACCCGGATCCGGTGAGCAGCAGGAGCAGCGTGGTGGATTAAATGCCAACCATTCTTCAAGATGGGAAAGAAATCCTTTGCTTGGAATATGAAAAAAAAAATTACAACTTGTATCAGATTCTATCATTCGTTAATAATTGTGAAGATTTATTGTGAGACTTAATTAACTAAGGTTTAGTGTTTACTTATTATTTATTTTAAGGTTTAATTATTACAAAAATCCGATCTTTTGCCGATACTACGCGATACGTTACCCTATAATTATTACGACCACAACTGACAACGTTTAATAGATCGGTTGGTGGCAGGTGTGACGCATCATTTGTCATCTATTATATATCTATACAAATAATAAATCTGTTAAAACCTCTGTTTTATTAATACACTATATATCATCAAGAATAAATTTTGATAGCGCGTTTTTTTTTGTATCAGCGCCATCTCTTATCGTTTTTGGTCGTGCACGTATCACGTAAAAAGTACAAAACCAATGTAAATAACTTTAATACATAAAAATTAGAAATAGCTCACAGTATAATTTAGTTTTTGTTTCATTGTAATTAAATTTAAAAATAAATATTTAAGAAAATAGAAATAGGTACCAACGCCGCCAACGCCATCTGGTCTAAGAAATCTTAAAAACTCACAAAACTTATTTTTGAGTTATTTTTTTGTTAAACTTAAAAGTTTACTAAATATGTCGGATAGAAATAGAAATCGTTTTAATATTTTAGATAAACATCATTTTCAATTAATATACTATTAAGTTAAATATTAATTATGTTAAATGTCACTAAATATAAAAACGATATTCTACAATTATACGATAGATGGCGCAGATAATTTTCTGAATCGCGCTGACCAAAACTTCGGCCAAAAGAATGACACTCGCCCGTATATATATATATATAAAGTCGTGTTAGTTACACCGTTTATAACTCGAGAACGAGTGGAACGATTTTTATGATTTTTGTGTTTTTGGATTTGTCTTCGTCGGGAACAATACTTATTAAAATATGGTATTCATCAATGAGAAAATAATTAATAAAAAAACAGTTCAAATGTTTCATCCGTCCTATCTATATACAGGGTTAATTCTAAAACACCAGCAACCTCGCAGGACAAGATAGCTAACATTATGTACAACAACATTTGTTCTACGACTTTTGACATAACTCAATACATTAATTAAAAATGATTTTTTTAAGCTTTTATTGTACTGCTCTGAAATTTAGAGTCTATGTTTCATTCATTATCGAAAGGATGACGCGACGCTCGGGCGCGCTTGCATAATAATAGTAATAACACTTTCTCTGCCCGATAATTCTAGTTAATAAAATTAATATAAATTGCTTGGTGGGTTTGTGGGCAGTATCATAGTATGTATATCGCAGTGACTTAAGTGAATAATCAAATTTCTGTTTTGTCATGTCCCTGCAATACGTAAACTGAGTCCACAATCCCTTCATACTTTACCAGGCTTAGAACTGGCTATATTAAACGATAAAAAACAAATAAATAGTATGTATAGGAGGGCAACACATCTGCATAACCTCCAGAGGTTACAGCACAACCAGTTGTGCGGTAGACATCCGGTACCTAGTCATCAAAAGGCTTCGACTGTCCGTATGCCCGCCAATACTATTAAAATGTAGGTATGTAGATTAGGTATCTGAATTCTGAACATAAAAAAATATGTGAAAATTATTAACGTAGGTAATTATTCTTTAACGTTTACTAAAGTCTAATTAAACCAATTTAATATCAAATATTGGTAGCTAGGTATTATTCACTTTTTATTGTTAAATACAGGCGGGCATTAGTATTTCAAAAGTGAAATCAGCGTATTTACAATAATTAAAAAATTAAAAATAATTGACAATAAAATAATATTTACAAACGAAATATTACCTCTAAGGTTAAAGTAACGCGCATGTCGGTGCGTATCGCGCAGATAGCGTTCAAAATAGTCACCATCACAACCAACACACAGACAACACCTAAAAATCAGCTGTTCACTAACACGTGCTAACACTTCCGAATTAGTTTTAATTTGATTGAACGCACAAATTATTTTAGTTAACCAAACCAGTTACAAAAATTTACTCGTGCTAGTTTGTCAGATTCGGTGAGTTGACATTGTCTCACGGCTCGGTGTAGGTAAGTTCGAATATCTAGCTGCATATTGCCGACAGGCTTCCGACACATTGTCATCATACCTAGCCAGTATCCTCACCATTTCCGTGTATTCGACATTAGAATAGCGGCGGTACCATGGTTATAAAATAACTTTAGTACAGGTACAATACATCGATCGATACGAATAAAATAAATACGAGTAGCACACAAAATCATATGACGCGCGCGCATCAAAGTCGCCCGCCGCCGACTGCCGCGGCTGGCTAAATAGGTCAAGTTCAAAGGCGCTAGCGCCGCCCCGTTCCTACCTTTCCCCTCACATTACGTGGTCGTTATTTACCTAATCTTTGGGACGCGCGTAGAGTTTATTGCATTCACGCGAAAAATTAAATTAATATTTATTTTTGTATGAAAATAAAATCTAACAAATTAACAAAAGTGGTAGAACAAATGTTGTTGTACATAATGTTAGCTATCTTGTCCTGCGAGGTTGCTGGTGTTTTAGAATTAACCCTGTATATAGATATAATAAATCTGTCACTCAATCCGTCTATTATAAAATATTTTCCAGTATCGACGCAGGTGTAGGTGATTAAAAATATAAATGTATAATTTTTAAAATTTTAGTTAAATACCCGTGCGAAGCCGGGGCGGGCCGCTAGTTGTAAATATAACCGGTCAAGTGTGAGTCGGTGTCACACGTGGAGGGTTCCATAATACTTCAATGGTTAATAGTTATCATACGTGAAATTCGAACAAATATGTCGAAAAATACGTTTATTGCAGAAGGTTTTTTTTTAATTTTTTTAACTAATCTGAATCAGCCTATTAACGTCTCAATGCTGGATAAAGACCTCTTCTCCATATAGAAGAAGGTTTTGAGGATAATCCATACGTTGTTTTACTACGGGTTGGCGAATAACATTTCTCTATTATGAGTAACGATCGCTATCAGGTGTTTATAATAATAAACGAAACCAACTACGTTACGTGCTCTCCGAGGCACGGTGGGAAGGACAAGGAATGACACCTATGGAAAGACCTGAAACAAATATTTGTACAAATACAAATATATGTCCGAACTAGTGACGCGACTACACGCAGCACTACACACTGGTGACATTCTTTTTTTATTAATGTTTAGCTTTATCTGTTTTTATCATTCAAGGTTATAATGGCATTAGTATAGATTCTGAGATTGCTTATACGTATTTTATTATGTTAAAGATATACACTCACACACATACACACGTACACACCCACACACACAAATATTTATGTGTGTGTGTTGTTGTTTTAATTTTCGTCGATGTTAACAGTTACTGCACCGCTTGTATGAATATATATTTACACCTTTTTGAGATGCAGTACTGTTACTTGTTAAACTTACTGTTACTGTTACTGGTAACCAAACCTGACAACAGGAATATCATGTGAGTTGCCTTGCACGTGTCAGAATCGTAAGGACGTTGCAGTCGCCATCAGCGAGGTCTATAACAACATTTACTCATCTAACCCCATCGTCCACTCCCTGCGCATTCAGAGGTTCACTGGCGCTCAAATACCGGAAAAACAAGCCCGAACCTTATACCTGGTATTTACACAAGAGGAGAAGAAGGTTTTGATAAGCCGGGGATATGGTACCGGAGAAGGATCGAGCGTAATGACCATACACGAGGCGCAGGGACAGACGAACGAGGAGGTTGTCCTTATCCCAATGAAGACCAGGAGGCTGCGAATTCACGACAGTGTCTCGCATGCTGTGGTAGCGGTGACTAGGCACACCAACACCTGTACCTATTACACCGACGACGGGGACGATGCGATCGGTCGCTTCGTTGGGACGGCGGCGGAGGCTACACACAAAGAAATCCTCGAGCACAGCCTCAAGATGGCAATACATAATAGAGACGCTGCTGTCATTGAGGATATACTCGCGCTGCTGAGCGGGGGTCGTGGAAGAGATTAGAAAAAGCAATTAAACCAAACTATTGAATGATATGTAGATGTGGTGAGTGATTAAAATTAAAAAAAAATAAAAAAAAAAATAGAAAAAAAAATAAAAAATATATTTTTTTTTAAGGTCAGTGTTGGATTCGCGTCCCTCTTAGAGATATTAAGATAATTTTAAGTACCTACTCGCTGTAATTGGGCAAAACACCTGCATGTAAAACAATAAATTAATAATTATAAAAAAAAGGCACGGACAATCGAGAGCCCGTGGATGTACAAAACTTAATAAAAATATATATTTATATTTACAACGTAACATCTTCTATTAATTTGAATTTAGTTGTATCAAAATCGATCCAATAAAGTAGAAATTCACTCCATTCACGAAAATAACTTCTATATTATTTCATTTACTTTTATTACTTTGTTTACAAAGTAATAAAAGTAAATGAAATAAGAACAAACGAAAATAAATATATATAATATATATATATATATATATATATATATATATATATATATATATATATATATATATATATATATATATATATATATATATATAAATATATATATACGAAAATAATATAATATAAAGAAAATAAAATAAAAGTAAATGAAACAAGAACGAATTAAAAAAAAAAAGTACTTCAAAAGTTTGTTTAACCACGCTCTTCAATTTCGTTATGTTAATATTGATTCTTATTTAAAGAAAGTTAATGAAGGCCTGGGTTCAGGAACACGGAAACAGTGTTTTCAAAAGTATTATGCATATCATAATATCAGCCATTGGATGTCCACTGCTGAACGTAGGACTCCCCCATCGAGGGTTTGCTAATGGCTTGGTAAGGTTGGCGCGGTTACAACCGCGGCCTGATATGATTGCGGCCTTGTATGGTTGCAGCCTGATATAGTTGCGGCCTGATATGGTTGAGGCCTGATATGGTGGTCCGTTGACGCAGATGTCAGTAACCCTGTTTTCTATTCCAGGGTTGTGGGTTCGATTCCCACCCCGAGTCTGAGTGTAATATATGTTTATTTATATTTGTATAATTTATATGTATATTTATTTAAAAAATGTATAACAGTCGGCTGTTACCTAAAACACAGGCAATCAGTTACCTACATTATGGACAGACGACTGTCTGTGTGTATTAAACATATTTATTTATTTATCACCATCTTTGTCGATGTACAGTTCTTCGCACATATTTTGTCTTTTACGACACCTTGGCAGGAAGGAATTTGGGGCTCTTCTTCTCTGCCGGTCATCGCACGGCTGACAAACCGTCAGAACTAAATAGTACCGGATAAAATTACGTCATTATGGCTTGGTATATACAGTTTTTACAAACAAATGAATCAATAAAAATATTGCGATTGTTATCAAATACAGGTTCTTCAAATAATAAGTACATATCAATCACCACTTTGTACATTTATTCCTTTAAATCATTATAAATATTCGACTGTATTATGGTTAGAGAGCTGGCTTAAAGCTGACAACACATATTTTACGACACCTGGAATTTCGTCTAGTGATACTGCTATACCCAGTGAACAAGCAATGGGTACTAGCTAAGCCCGGCCGCGGTAGGTTTGGGGTCCCTCGGGTTAGCCAGGTTGAAAATTAAGCAAATTTTTAAAGTATTTTACGGCGTCTGCCGTTTTAATATGTTATAATATACCTCTCGAAAAATTGAAAAATAACTATGGCTGCTGATTTTAAGGGTTGCAACATCACGGCAGACACTTTTCAAAATTCGAAAAAAAAAAATTTTAAAGTATTTTACGGCGTCTGCCATTTTAATATATTATTTATTGAACTATTTTAAGCTTATATTCTAAATGGCTGCACTTTTGTCCGGTTGTAACTATCGGATTTACAGCGAAACCTTACCCGCAGTCCGTGCATACGTATATCCATAGTTGGAATTTTCACATTCGTAGAACTTATATAACATTGAAATTACACTAGTAAATGTAAAACATCTTATAAATATACAAATAAACGAACACATCTACTACTCTAAATGTGCATAATAAGGAAAAAATGTACATTGTAATGCCGTAGCAAATGGGGAAATTTGCTTGGCCCGATCCTTTAAATGGTCTTCACTGCAGATTTACCGACTACTGATGGCGTCTTAATAGGTACTTTTGCTGATGACACTGCGGCCCTGAGTACACATGATGAACCAGCACAAGCAAGTAACATGCTGCAGCGCTCTCTAAACAGCATCACGGAATGGCTAGCTACCTGGCGGCTTGAAATCAGAACAGTCCAAAAGGAGATCAAGTACTCAATGAAATCCTACAGGAATAGACTAGAAAACCATCCAAACATACTGACTGTGCACTTAATGAATAACATTACAATGTTCAAAAAACTCAAAAGAAAGTCCCCTAGAGATTTATAGGGATTGTTAAAAATAAAAGGCGTGTGTCGCTAGACAGACTGCCCTTCAAGACAATATATAGAGACTCATAACCCTATGCTAAATGTTCACGAAACAGATTGCATTGCTGACATATATAAAATAAAATAAAATAATGCCGTAGCAAATATGAAATTAAATTTGAAATTGAGCATTTTTCCAAATGCTGAAAATATAATGCGTAATTAAAACTTGTTTATACAATCACAAAAAGCTTGCATCAAAGCTCTGAAGTTTTTATTAAAATTTTCTTTCATATCTACAGCCTTGTTAATTAATTAATTAATTAATTTATTATTATTAAATTTTTATTTGTTAATACAAATAGCTGAAACCTCTCATCATCAACATCGATGGATTTTTTTGCATTGTACATACCGACACTTTTTTAAAGTTTCTTCACAAAATAAAAGCATTTTCTCTTCTTGTTCCGAGGCACAAATAACACACTTTAAATTATAAGCCATTTTGACGAAGAAATGGAAAAGAAATTTATAATCAATAAATCAAATAAAAACTTCTATTCACAGTATTATGTCTCAATACTTTCAACATACAACTCGCATTCTGTATGCATTGAAGATGCGCGTAATACAGGTGCGACGCGTTGTTCGCAATATTTAAGATCGCAACTTTAACTATGAATGCATAATTGCACTATTTGACTTAAATTTGGTATTTACTATAAAGTTATTTAAAATATATTTTGTCTAAAATAGTAATTAAACGTAATATAAAAATCATATGTACTTACTTAATGAATATATATTATCAAAAAACTTTATTTATATATATTAAAACTATATTTATACAGGTAGGTACATCAAAACTAAAAAAATAAATTATTATTTTTATTTTATTTTACACCTACATTACATTGTTTTACAACAATGTAATTACAACTTTTTTGCTGAACATATCATGATAGTCCAGTATATAATAGGTTTTACCACAGATATTGCAAATATAATATTTCTATGGGTCTTACACACTACCCTTCACATTTTTATATCGCGTTTCTGGCTTTTGTTCGCGGTCGTCGACAAAGTAATTCGTTGTTACATATTATATATCTTGATGAGTTTGAATGCCTCTGTGATAGTCGTCGATATGTCGTAGACATCCGTCATCTTAAAGTGTTCGGTCAATGTAATCTGTTTAATATAAAAGTATGGAAGTAGGATAAACTACTACTCTTACTGTATTACATGTTTTCTAAGCACGGACTGCAGGTAAGGTTTCGCTGTAAACCGGATAGTTAACACAAATTTAATTTCATATTTGCTACGGCATTACAATGTACATTTTTTCCTTATTATGCACATTTAGAGTAGTAGATGTGTTCGTTTATTTGTATATTTATAACATGTTTTTCATTTACTAGTGTAATTTCAATGTTATATAAGTTCTACGAATGTGAAAATTCCAACTATGGATATACGTATGCACGGACTGCAGGTAAGGTTTCGCTGTAAATCGGATAGTTACAACCGGACAAAAGTGCAGCCATTTAGAATATAAGCTTAAAATAGTTCAATAAATAATATATTAAAATGGCAGACGCCGTAAAATACTTTAAAAAAAAATTTTTTTTTCGAATTTTGAAAAGTGTCTGCCGTGATGTTGCAACCCTTAAAATCAGCAGCCATAGTTATTTTTCAATTTTTCTAGAGGTATATTATAACATATTAAAACGGCAGACGCCGTAAAATACTTTAAAAATTTGCTTAATTTTCAACCTGGCTAACCCGAGGAACCCCAAACCTACCGCGGCCGGGCTTAGCTAGTACCCATTGCTTGTTCACTGGGTATAGCAGTATCACTAGACGAAATTCCAGGTGTCGTAAAATATGTGTTGTCAGCTTTAAGCCAGCTCTCTAACTATTAGTAACAAGAATCTTACCAGAAATCCTTTCCACTCCTTCGTTCCTCGTCTCTTACCAGTGGTAATTTTTCTCAGTCCAATATTATTTTTTTCTTCTCGTTCACTTTTATTTTTCTACCCACAAAAATATCAATTATCATAAAATTATTGCAACAGTACAAAATAAAAGGAATATTTAAAATAATATCGTTAACACGATATTATATTCATTCAATTTATTAAGGTTTTAAGAATCAATGATTTTTATAATCAATATGCTTACAAAGTTTTTTTTTTAATATTTTAAAAACAAAGCAGAAAAATTCGCCGCTATAAGCTAGTTTTAAATATTTTTTAAAAGCATAATTTTCAATTTGAAATTCTGTATAATGGTTTAAACCCAAAAAAAAATCTAATTCCGTTAAAATAACGCCAACAAATACACAATACATTTGAAATTTCAATTTGAATTTTAAAAATGTTACGTACAAAATTCACTCGCAAATTCTTCATAAAAAGCCTTTGAAAAATTTGAATATCTCCGAGTGCTCAGCAGTTCTTTTATTTTCGTTTTACGCTCAATGAGGGTAAACATACGCTTAGTCTTATGACGCACATGAGGGTAATTATGAAATCAAGGTTACCTAAATTATGTTTTAGGGTTACGAACGCAAATAGTTCCAAACCCTTCCACTGACTGGCCTGTTAGCGCTTTTCGCTCCAGGTTTGTGGGTTCCATTCCCGTCCTGAGTTTCGGTGTCAAATTTATATGTGTATTATTTTTTACATAATATTTGTTTGAAAAATATGTAAACATGTATATAAGTCGGCTGTTACCTAAAACACAGGCATTAAGTTGCCCACATTAGGAACAGACGACCGTGTGTGTATGTTAAGCATATTTTTATTTATTTATTCTATAAAAGTCCTCCGTCTATCACAGAGCTAATACGAGTGGGTAAAATTTGAAATAATGAAAATAAAATTAAAGAATATCCTTATTTTCTAAACATGAATCAGTGAAATTTTCATTAATTACGTTAGTGAAACTATATTTACTACATATCAGTGAATTTCAATAACAAAATAGTGAATATTTACTAATACATATACACATATTCAATGATCAAATCAGTGGACTTTGACATTCACACATTCATACATTGAATATTATTGTTAAAAAGTGAATAGTCATTTAAAATTAGTGAAATTCGACTGATTCATATAACGTTTTGTATCTCAATCTGAACAAATACAGTGGTATAAAGCCCTCCGCGTGAAAGTTCAACTCGAACTTGGCCAAATTTTTACAAAACAAGTCACATATTTACTCATACCTTCCAAAGATAATTACGGTCCTTAAATAATGGTTTTTAACAAATGAATTTTCCCTACAGCCCTTTTTAGAGGATTTAAATCTCGTATCGCACTAAAAACAAATATATGTATATAAAACAGACATATAGCAATAGAAAAACGTTGTCCTGTCCGAAAAAATATAACTCTTTTTCTTTTTTGAAATAATAATAGTTTATACACATTATAATTATATAAAAATTACACCCAGACACGGGGTATGAATTGAACCCACAACCTTAGAGCGGAAAGCGGGGTGACTGCCAACTGCATTAACGAGCCAGAACATTTTGAATCTATAACAGTCATAAGTCCATGTACCAAAAATTCTTGACCCACTTGAGCCCTTGTACAGAAAAATCATATATTTGAAGATATTCAATGCTCAATTTTATTGTAATTCTTTGTTTCAGGGTATGTTATGACTACATAAATGTCGATTTTATATATTGATATTTGTGTATATATATGGAGTAAATATTGTGTAGCCTGCACCACAGCGGATTGCGAAAAGAAAGACCCTCGTGTAAGCGGTCGGTCACTAACACTCCTCCTGACACATCCCCCTCACCTCACGACCACATTCTAGAACTTTCGAGTATACAACGGATACCTCGAAGATAACCGAAGTTAAACGAGCCGAGGCGCTCCCAAATATACGTGAGCGCCTAACCGTTCCCAACAGCAATGTCCATGACTGATCCCTTGTAACATTTATACATGTTATAATATATATGTAATTATCGAGGAATTTATATTCAAACTGGAATGCTCCTGCACTCCAAAAACGTTCCTTCGGCCGGGATAGCATCTCTTTATACCATGGATTCAAGGTAACTCTCGTAAGAAAGATACAAAATACCAGTAGTCAACGAAATGCTCGGAACGATTTTTCACTTTACATGCTATAAACCAATATCAATCTTATGTCAAATATATCAAGTTGCATATTTGAATATACAGTATTATTAAGTGAGCGTTCCAGCTATGATATACATTCCTTGGTAATTATTCAATATACATATAACTATATTGTCTCAAGCGTATCAATCTACACTGTCAGTCACATGTGAGCCACGGGCGAGAGTGTACATGTCAGAGATCCCTCATCCGCGTCTGTCCATGTTATATTAAGCTACGTAAGTATTAAGCTTTGGTGTAAATGGTATACAAATATTGCGCTAAATTAGATCTTATGACGCTGAAAGCAAGCAAGGAGTTTATGCATGAGAGATATGAAAATCTATGTTTTGACATAAATAAACAAATACTTCACACTCAACTGTTTTGAGTTGAATGAGAACCTGCGTCCGGGCTCCTGAACTTAGCTAACCAAATGCCCGGTCTGAGTGAACCATGATGACCATCTCAATGGCCTATTCCTCTGCAAACATTTTTCAGACAGACGCGGCGGAGGGCTTTATTTTATAATATAGTAGATAGTGATAATATTGTTTGTTTAGATTGTTGAAAAATCTATTTTTACCGTAAATCGAGCTGTCGAGCCCAAAATAAAAAACAAGTGTTTTTCTACAATTTCCTGATAGTGTCGCTAATAATTTAATAATTAATTAAAGTTTCAAACTTGAAGAAAACACTCATTTATTAATAAAATTGTACTTCTATGATTGTAATCTTAAAATCTTTAATATTATATTAGAGGTTAAGTTTCTAAAATAAAATATTTTTTAAAAGATTCTTACACTTTAAAACTAATTATACTGATATTTAAAGTTCCTCCTAAATACGGTGCAAATTCCAATTCAGTAGAACGACTTAAATAAAATTTTCTCATCAATAAATATTTGTTCCAAATTCCGTCACTTCTAATAGTCTTCACGATATTTAAGTAATCCCTTTATCAGACAATTACGACCTTTTTACAGCCACTCCTCTACCGTGATTCAAACGCTCAAACTTGTACACGCAACTATAAAACACAAAGAGATATCTTTAAAAAAAACTACGCATATTTCATAGCCCTTAATGCCTTTATCACAAGAACCATAATGGTTTATACATAACCAAACAATTGATGAGATAGTACATACTAAAATAAACCTTAACATCCAAATTGTAGAGTCTAAATTCCTTTGAAGATATCGATACGTTTGGGGTGAGAATTTTATTTAAAAATAAATTGTACGTACATTGTAATAAAGCTTAGATTCGAACGAAAGAGATATTGGTTCATAATCCAAGGATGGCGATAAAGCCAGGGATACTGTGGCCGGTGAACAATAGTGTATTGTTCCCAAAGGCACGGGTAGGGCTGTCACGATGAATTACTGGATTCATATTGAAATAAGTAAATTTATTTAAATTTTAGGGACTGTCGGTATTTTATGATTGACGTATAAAGCTAAATGAAAAACATAATATATGCTCCTTTTCCGCTAAGTTTATCTGAGAAATTTAATAAAGTAAATATTATGATAATCGAAACGTTGAAATAACTTGAGAATATTTCTATTTCACTATAAACCTTATTGTTAGTAGGTACATTTTCTAGTAAATTAATGTAAGATAGCTATATATATATATATTAGAATTCTTGACAGGTAAATCGCTTTTGTTCATCAAATATAAATATATATTTTTTATTTTCAGGAAATAGTGCAGTTAAGACTATTTTTTCCATTTCCAAAAAGTAACACAACATCCCTGATATCCTTTACTACCTATTCCACTATTTATTACTTAATTAAAGAGATTCCAGAAATCATTCTTTCTTTTTCTTTTCATACATTTTAACTCACTTTTTACAGCACCTTATATTACAACGAACTTTGCGAGTTGACAACAAAGTCAAAATCAAAGTCAAAATATTTTATTCAGCATAAAATTATTACAGTTATTTACTGAACGTCATGAGTCTACCACCAGTTCGGAAAGAAGAAGCCTCTGACCTGAGAAGAACTGGCGAAAGAAACTCAGCGGGACTAATTTTTTTTTTTTACGTAATGTTTTTTTTTTTCAGAGTATATTGAAATTAACAATAATTCTCTATAAGTTGAAATAGCCTGGAGGCGATCACATCATTCCCAAGGCGTACTGTCTTCTAGAAAATCGTTGATAGAATAATATCATTTGGTACACAAACGTTCTTTCACAATTTTTTTAAATTTAGCAATAGAAGCTTTTTGAACGTTTTCTGGGGGCCTGTTGTATAAGCGTATACATTGTCCATAAAAAGAATTACTGACTCGGCGTAAGCGAGTTACAGGCATTACAAGTTTATGTTTTTTCCTAGTATTAATGCTATGCATGTCGCAATTCCTGGGAAATTCGTGTATATTTTTATGGACATACATAACATTTTCGTACACATATTGAGAAGCAACAGTCAATATTTTTATTTCTTTAAATTTATCTCTTAATGATACTCTAGGACCTAAACTATAAATTGCACGAATAGATCTTTTCTGCAGGACAAAAATAGTATTAACGGTAGCTGCATTTCCCCATAGTAAGATTCCATAGGACATAATACTATGAAAATAACTAAAATATACTACGCGAGCTGTATCTACGTCAGTGAGAAGTCTAATTTTTTTTTTACCGCGAACGCTGCAGAGCTGAGCCTATTCGCTAACCCTTCAATATGGAGATCCCACTGGAATTTCGAATCTATAATTATACCTAGGAATTTAGTAGACTTTACCGGTTTTAACATTTCCCCTCCTAATTCTACACCATTATCAACAAGTTTAACATTATGTGTCGTGAATTTTATTAATTTTGTTTTTTTGTTATTCAATAGTAAATTATTCGAGTCAAACCAATAGACAACCTTTGAGAGAGCATTGTTTACATCGTCATACATAGGTAAATTACGTTTCACCTTAAAAATAAGTGAAGTGTTATCAGCGAACAATACTATCTCATGTTTGTCCTGTACAAAAAATGGCAGATCATTTATGTAAATAAGGAAGAGAAATGGGCCAAGAATAGATCCTTGTGGAACCCCCATATCTAGAGGAGCCCCAGGAGATCTCTTACCATTTACATCAACCCTCTGTATTCTATTACTCAAATAGGAATTCAGGAGGTTGACTGCCTTATTTCTAATCCCATAATTGCATTTTCCTGATCAACGTCTCGTGATGCACACAATCAAATATGTCACAGAATATCCCAAGAGCATCCTGCGACCTCTCCCATGCCTCAAAAACATTTTTAATTAGCTCAACACTAGCATCTGCTGTGGAGCGACCTTTTGTAAAACCAAACTGTTTCTTATGTAGTAGATTGTGTGCATTAAAATGCGATAATATTTGCCCGAGTATGATTTTTTCAAAAATTTTACTAAATGTTGGGAGTACTGAAACTGGTCTAAAATTATTAGGGTCTAGCGTACTGCCCGATTTAAAAATAGGAATCTTTTTACTGTGTTTCATTAGATCAGGAAACACACCATGTTCTATACAGCCATTAAATATAGTAGCTAGATGAGGTGCAACAACATCAATTATGGAACTAACAACTTTTACAGATAAACCCCATAGATTAGCTGACTTCTTGACGTCCAGGCTTCTGAAGGCTACATATATATTATTATTATATCTTTGGGGTTTACAGGTTAAAATGTAAATATTACATTACATTCTTTAACGTTTTCCTTTAGCGAAAATTCGGCAATGGCTGGAGACGATTTAAGTGATTGCGTTGTTGAAAGTGGAATGTCAGTGAAAAATTTTTCAAACTCAGATGCAACTTCTCGGTCTGAGGTAATAAAATTATCATTGATATTTAACATAAAATTGAAGCTGCGATCTGCGACTCTTCCACTTTCACAATTGAGTAACTATTTTAAAATGAAAATAAAGTAGGAAATATATAATTCGACAACCCTAGCGACAATGAATGAACGAACTCACTTATTCGAGATACTTTTGTTGCTGTTTTTGTATCAACGTTAATCGCTTTGACGTCTTTATGTGCGAAGGGCTGAAGGAGTACACGCTGTAATAACCCTTAAAGAAGAGAAGTTAAAGGTGAGAGTAGCATGAAGTTATTTGAAAATTTTTGATTAAGTGAAAAGTGCGTTAGCGTTGAAAATTAAGGGAGGAATAATTTTGTTTGAACGAGACGGTTTCTTTTTATAAACGATATTTTAAATGTTTATGTCCCGATGGCTCAGTGCTTCTTTCATATGGGTTTTGGGTTCGTTAAAGTTAATCGATTATATGTATTCAAAAAATTGAGCTTTATATGTATTAATTTTTTTTTAAGAAGATTACAATTTCTATAGAAATCACGTTTTAAATCATGACACTTACAACTAATTTATTTTTTATAATAAATAGGGAGCGAAAGCAATGAAACAACTCTTAATGAATAATGTGCAGCTCTTATTACTTCTTGATGATGTAAGTTTCTAAACTAACTAATGGTAAAAGATTATTAAAATTGGTCTTGTACTTTCTAAGCGTATCGATTAAATATAAACAAATTGTCCCCCTTCGAGAAAAAAAAAAACATTTTATAAAATTTATTTAATTTTTTTTTATTACAAAGCAGCTTACAAAGGCGTGTTTCGAGTACATAAAAATTGAGTTTCCAATGTAAAAATACCTCAATAAAAACTTTAAAGGGTACATTTATTGTTTTTTTTTTTTTTTTAATATAAAATCGCTTCAAAAGATACGTATAAAAAAAGTACCGTGAAACCGTATCTGTACCTCGGTAACAATTCATAAACATTTTCCTCTCAAAAATGTATTGAAATATCAAACCATTTTCATATTTTTCGTTTTTCGTTCTCGGCTTTGAGCAATCAGCTTTTTTGCCCAGAATCAACTGGCGAACAGACAGTTGGAATATACATTTATATACTTTTTCTACAAAATAAAACAAATCTAAGAACGATTTTGCATAAAAATTTCTGTATAAATTATACAAAAACTTAGTGCTATTTCTTAGATATTTCTCATAAATAATATATTCAAATTTTGAGTTCTATCTGTATTGATATAATAAATTTTATTTTTTCGTTTGCCGACATTTTAAAAAGAGCTCATACAAAACACGTTTACTATTATTAATTAAAGTAACTTGACTATAGTCACAAAGATGAAATTGGTTTTATTGTATAATTCTTCTTCTTTGGTCAATGCCAAGGTTTTCCTGTACACTAATTTTGTTCCTGGTAACCTGTTTTTGGCACATAGCTCGTAGAACTGATGGCTAATGGAGTAGAAAGTTTATCGAGTGGAAACCACGTAGTGGCAAGCGCAGCGCCGGACGGCTGTCCGCGACAAGGACAGACGACTTGAAGGGAGTCGCTGGAAGCCGTTGGAACTGGCTGATTCAAACCAGTCGCTCTGGAGGTCAACGTGGGAGAACTACATTTAGCAGTGAACATTGGATGGCTGATATGTTGATGATGATGATAATGATGAACATCTTTCTTACCGAGGTGTTGTAAAAGTCGATTAAGGCCACAGTGGTGCGAAGAACTGTACAAATAAGGATCTTAATGGGCAGCAGTGTTACAATATCTTGCTACAACATACTATGCTCACCAACCTGCCTGCTAAGCATGGTGATCAATGGTAAACCCCCCAGAGATTATGGGACAGTCCTACGTTTAGCAGTGGACATCCAACGGCTGATGTGGTGGTCGTTCCTTGTAAGCTTTTGTTAATCCGTAGATCTATCTTACTGTTCGGATCTCTGGTACAAGCTTTTTTTTTTTTAACGATGGGAAATGCATTTACGCATTCCGCCGCAAAAGCGGCGGATATGTGGGACTCGCTGGCAGCAAAAGCGTGCCAGAATACCCTAACTAAAACCCAGCGGTGCCCTCATCGTCATAGTGGGGCGCCACGGGATGGCTTTCGCATGCGACCGTGACGCCCCGACGGTTGGCCCGTCCGTGCGGGCCGCCTCGCTTATAGAGCGCTTACGGGCACCGAGAGCGCTCTATCGCCCTGATGTAGAGTGGCAGATGTCTCCCACTCTAAGGCGGAGGGGGAACGAGTGCGTAGCGCCGTCGTCTTCCCCCAGGCCGTCTCCTGCGGATTGAGTCGGCATGAGCGTTCGCTTCACGCGCGCGCTTCGCGGCCTCCTTCAGAGACATTACGTTCTCACAAAAGGAGGCCACTGCCGACCAGCACCTCTCGCTATCGAGCATACGACGGACGACGGTCGATAGCGAGAGGTCTCCGCCTATCTCTGCCACCAGGTCATGGCGTTGGGGCCCCCAGGCGGCACACTCCTCCAGAGTGTGACACGCCGAGTCGATTGGCACGCCGCACTCGTGGCAGGAAGGGGTTGCTTCCCTCCTCGGTATGCCCGGTAAGGACCTGCGTCAGCCTGAAAGTCAGCACCACGTGCCGCCTTTCGACCCAGCGTTTCAGGTGGGGACGTATTGCGTCCACCGTCACTGAGCCGGCCACTGGGGACCCCAGGTCCACCTGCCACCGGTCGATCAAGGCTCTCTGAGCCAGAGCCCTGATCTTCCCTGTTTGGTCCGCACTCGGGACTTGTCCTCTCGCTCGAAGGCTCGATCGGTAGCGGTACACTTCCGCGAGCACTTCCGCTTGGAGTTCCCAAGGCGGATCGCCCGCGAGAAGTGTCGCCGCAGTCCACGACACCGTACGGTAGCCCCGTACCGCCCTCACCGCTATGATCCGCTGGGGCCTCCTCAGCAGGATCTTATTACGCGCGGTAAGAGCGTCGACCCATACGAGAGCACTGTACAGCGCCATACTACGCACGACGCCGGCGTAAAGACGCCGGCACGGCGAACCAGGTCCGCCTACGTTGGGCAGGAGTCTGCCCAGCGCGGCGGCGGCATTTTCGAGCCTAGGAGCGAGCTGCGCGAAATGCGGACCAAAACTCCAATCTCTGGTACAACCTATGTTAACCCATACGTTTGGTTGTCCAATATTTTCATCCATACGTTTTAGCAAGAACACTTTATTCATTTTCTTGATTTAAATGAGCATTTTGGTGGCAAGTGATACTTGTCTCAAATTTTTCTATGACGTAATTTTTTTTTAAATTGTATTCCAATCAACATCCATATTATTCTGGATCTTTAGTCCAGGTATCAAAAATCGGAGTAGATCTAAAGGCATATCATATGGCGTCTAAGGTAATAGAGAAATAACTGAATAGAATCTCAAATTTGCATACACTCACACTCACTTTTGATAATGCTAATCTTTAATCCAACACTCTCCAGATTATTTTTCCAGTCTGATCAAGCCTCATATGAATTTTCCCGATAAGAAAAATGTCGTAGTTGTACCGCATGTACCAGGAGCCTTCTTCTGTTTATCCTATAATTATGTTTTATGCGCTTTGAGTCTATATCCAGAGTGATCCTGTATACGGTCACATTGAACTTGCTGGTTGCCAATAGTGACTCTTTTATACATAGAGCCTACAAGTTACACGTACTTCTAAGCTTTCATTTCTTTTTCTGAGTCTCCTCCTCTCTGAAACTGCTCACTCTTATTAAGATACGAATATTCACCAAGATGAATGGATGTATTTCACGAAAAACTACTTAACTGGTTTTGATAAAACTTGGTATCTAAATATATAGCTAGAGATTCAAAATACCACAAGCTATTTAACATCCTGAAATATAACTAGTAATATTATAAATACTAAAATCTATGAAGATGAATGTTTGTTACTCTTTCATGCAAAAACAACGAAGCCAATTGATGTAAAAATCAATATCTGAAAATAGATAGGGTTCGGAATTCCCACGGGATTGAATATGGGAATTAATATTGCGCGGGTTTAACCGCAAGGCGCATCTAGTTTTATAATACTCCTTAATATTCTACAACTAATCGATTTTATTTTGAGCGATACGCACAAATGTGCCTATGTGTGTTAAACTTAACGATAAAATCAACCTAATAAAAATAAATATAAAATGAAACAGCAATTCGATAGCGACTCGGTGCGTCGCAGCGAATAGGGTAATCCCGTCTAATGTTGGTATTTATGAGCAGTTGGCGCGTTAACGCATGTCATGTATCTTGATGTTAATATAAAAATATTTTTATGTCATCACAGTCGAGTTTCGCTTTTAATGGTCTATAGCTGTGTATATAGCAAGGAATTTATATAAAAACTGGAATGTTCACGTGTACTCAAAAAACATTCCTAAGAGAATTATTGCATCTCTTTCTATTATGGATTCAAGGCATCTCGTAGGAAAGAGTCAGAATACCTGTAGTCAACGAAATGCTCGGAACGATTTTTCACTTTACATGTTGGAAAGAAATGTCAACCTTATGTTAGTTATTTCAAGGTGCATATTCGAATATACAATTTTATTAAGTCAGCGTTCCAGTTATGATATAAATTCCTTGGTATATAGTTTATGCGTTTATGAAATATATTAATAATTATTTATTATTAATTATTAATAAGTAACGTCCATCATAACAAACGAGACCGACGATTTTACATAATCTCCGAGGCACGTTGGGAAGACACATGTTACGAAACGCTCTACGCTACGATTTGCTGACCGGAGTTTGCTACGAAACGTTCCCACGACATGAACCGCTAACAAGAGCTTGTTACGAAGCTTTTTCACCTGGACATTGCGCTGTATGAAATCGACCCCATACGAAGAATGCCATACAACGCGATGCCCCAACTGAACGATGCTTCTTTAGTTTTAAGTCACTCTTGTTTCTAACATCGAACAATTGTCACGACTCTTGTCTCTCACATCGAGCAATTGTCACGTCTAATTAGTTGTAATTTTATAGTAATAAAATGAATTTTAAGCTCATCTTTGCATTTTTTTGCAACCTTCGCCTATCGCTTTTATAATTTCCACAAAAACATGCACACAAACCGGAAATTTTGTGTAAATACAAATATCTGTCCGTAACGGGAATCGAAACCGCGACTGTCGGCGTTGAGGCGACTACTCGCACCACTACATCAGAACAGTCATCATTATTTAATTAACAAAACATCTTAATATATAATATATATATTTAATTAATAAAAAATCTTAATAGTATATCTTTTGAAAGAGCACTTCTTCAAATCTTCTTAAAACGTTGAAAAGTCTCGAAAGTTTTGACTTATTACAATCACGACGATTCAGAGTCGTGGAAAAACCGACCGGAAATTGAAATAGGCTACTCCTCTGTTATACTATCACGTATTTTCTTAACAGCAGCAGTAGTTAGAAGAATAGGAAATGTATATGTCCAATATTTTTTGCTACATGCACTTCTAATTTTCTTCTTTAGCAGGCGGTTAGAACGAGAGCTTAAAATATAAATAACAAAAATGTTAGTTTTCTATTAAAATTAAATTCGTAATTTTTTCGTTTTTCTAGATATTAATTATCTAGGTATATATTATCCATATGATCAAAATAAGACACCGTCTTTCTAGTTTGTCGCGTCCCCGATTGGTTTTTTAAATAAACTTAAAAAACTTAACTTAAACTTTTTCAAATAATTTGTCATTTTCAGGTAAGCTAACCCGTTGTACTTTTTTAAAATTAATATCTTTTAACATAGAAAAATAGCCAATTCGTTTCAGTTCAAAGTAATGCATGAATTTGAACTTCACGATGTCTTCCATCCATAATTTCAACGACTCTTTCACCATCATCTCAGAACCATCATCAGAAGAAAAATTTTCAAATTAAATTACACGTAGAAACTTTTACCAGGCGCTTTTACTAAATAGGTTTTAACTAAAATATGAACTTTAACAACTATGCAATATTTAATTATGTATTAAATTTAAACATTAGAGCAATAGATAAACACAGTATAGGGAGAGCTTAAGTAAATAAGGTTAAATAAATAGATAAAAATAGGAACACGGAGACTAAAATAGTTATCCAAACTCACCACGCTAAAGTAAGTACGAGTAAGGTAAAGGAGATACGAGTAAGGCTGTAGCGACACTATCGAACCTCGGCTTAACTTGTACCGCGAAGTCCGAAGCAGCTAACTACGTTACCTAATGCCGGAGCAAAATCCAAACTAAGCAAGACTGCCGCAACTCGTCCAATGAAATAAACCGACTTCTTTTGTTGGCCGGAACATGGCGGGAGTTTGTGGTGGTACAAGTTAGAAAATATCTAGAAGATTCAATTGTCAGTTTTATGAATATGATGAATAAGATATGCGTTAACGCGACTATTTGTACCTATATACCATAACAGTTGTCAATTGGTCAACCAATAAAATTAATGTATAATATTTGCATTGTTCATTGCAGAGAGATTGGAGTTCATATTTATATTAGGTTAATTTCTTTAAATTATCAACCAAAACAAACAAAATTTGAGATAAATCTCATATCTAATTGATATGAATATTATTTTTTAAAAAAAATTATAAATCTTTTTTCTCTTTCCAACCTCTGTTATTAGTTAAACTGAATAACTCCTTACTTTAAGTTTCTAGTACAGGATATATTTTTTCATCATAAAAAAAGAAACTTACGACGTTATTTTTATACTACCACTGTAAACACTTCATGTAAAATCAAAGATACTAATTAAAAAATTTATAGTACCCTAATAATCTATCCTATATATACCTATATAAAATAAAATAATAAATAATGAGTACTGTCCCAATTCCTTAACCGATAATCTTTAACAGACCGAACCTTTTGGGACACGTCTATGGACACGACCACTTAATCAATCTAAACGAATCGAATGTCGAACCAGAGTAATTACTCCGGTCTAGACACCTCGCTCTGTCTTACGAATCATTTTGGGTGTAATATGTATTTATTTATATATGTATATTTATTTTAAAAAAAATGTATATCAGTCAACTATTACCTAAAACACAGGCATTAAGTTGCTTACCTCAGGGACAGACGACCGTGTCGTGTGTGTATGTTAAACATATTTAAAATTTAAATTTAAAATTTTCTACGCATGTCAAGTTGGTAGACATTTTATATTTCTTCTCTTATCTCATGAGTTATGGTATATTATTTTATTGCCGTTCAGATATTATCCATTTTTAAATGAGACTGAACTGAATCAGCCTGTAAGCGTCCCACTGCTGGGTAAAGGCCTCTCCTCCATATAGGAGAAGGGTTGGAGTTTAATCTACCACGATGTTTTACCGCGGGTTGGCAGATAATTTCCCTACCATGAGTACCGATTGTTATCAGACGTCTATGATACCAACCTGGACCGCGAGCTTCAGGTTGCCTTATCGGTAAAGAGCGATCTCTTCCAGACAACCTTAGGGTAGAGAAAATGGTATATAGATGGTATAGGTGTACAGTACATTAATAACAAAACTATAATATAATTTTATAAAATCAATTTTATAAAAAAATAGATATAATTCATACTATACAATATACATGCAGTATAAATTGTTAATTTAATTGAATGAAATACTTCTTTACATAATATGTTTATTAATTTATACTTTACTAATAATAAGACGGCCGGCTGGTCGAGTGGTCAGGCAACTGGACACTTCACGTCGTCGTTCGGTCGTGGGTTCGAATCCCGCCAGGTGCAGATAATTTGTATGACGAATATAGATGTCTGCACCGGGTCATAGATGTGTATTTATGTATATATGTATTTATATCTTAAATTTATTTCCGTTCCTAGTACCTGTAACACAAGTTCTTACGAACTTAGCACGGTGCTAGGTTAACGTGGTGTGATTGTTGGTTAATATTTATTTATTTTATTTATTTTATAATTACAGGAACCATTACAGACAACGACCCGCCATTTTTTTTTTGTGCACACTGATTATTCTAGAATACTATGTTAACTAACTTATAATTCAGTGTTGCCAATATAAATGTATACTAATCAACATATACTCGTATACTATAAATATACATACATAGATTCCAATATTGATGAGGAATAATGATAATAATAAATCATATAAAATAACCGTAGCAGGTATCCGCTAATATCTCATGGCTCGTACCACAGACGAATTCTTGTCAAAGTTACTCGTTCATAAGAAGTTCGCTGACAGTACCCACTCGAGCTACGAGTGTATGCAACAAAATAATACGTTAGGATTTTCCACGTTATTAAGTTGAACCTACTTACTTAGGCTCAAGATTAATGGAACGTATTATTGAGTAACTATGGTATAGTTATAAGAGAGAAGTCCAAAATTATTATATATTATTCTAACGTAATGGAATTGGATTGTTGATGATTCTAATGTTGATGGATTCTAATGTAATGGAAATCTTAAACCTTAAACCTTAAAATCATATCGAAAATTATAACACTTTATAAGCTCACACACCAGTGCGTATTTTATTAGAAACAGTCCTTATCGATAAAAAAATTTAATTAAACTCAAATTACTTTTTGCCTACATAAATTGCTATTGTTAAATTTTGTAACTTGAATAAGCAGAAGTTAAAATTATTTAACACGGTAAGTTGAATAAGCAGTTTTACCCATAGGTTAAAACTATTTAACGCGGCTACACTACACTGTTATGTAATTATGTTTTATTTGTTTCAATCGTATCTACATTGTATGATTGGTTTAATAAGCATAAGCCCTTCGTTTAACAAATAGGGTTTATTTTCAATTTAAATATTATTTTTTACTTTATCTGTCAGTTTTGAACAGTAAAATTTCTGATTTTCTGATAACGCAAATCGTAACAAGCAGAAACGTGATTTCGTAAAAAGGTCTAAAGAGTAATATATTATTTTTTATGTAAAAGAATGTCTCTTTCATGTCAGTTTTCATATAAGATATACTTTATGTTAAGGACTATCGCTTTTGAGCCGTGACTGAAATATTAGTTATTATGATATCGTTGCAAGTAAAAAGGTTTTTTAACGTTAACTTCATCATCATCGCCATCATATCAGACATTTGGTGTCCACCACTAAACTCAGGCCTCCTCTGCGACCTCCAGAACGACCGCCTTCGCTTTGTACTACTAGTAATTCGGGAGAGGGGTAATTTTGTTGCCAACCCGAGTAAAACGTAAAATAGCGGCAACAGCGCTGCAAAAGCGTCGCACAGACTCTAAGGGTGCCTGTCCATTGAAGTGGAGCGACGCTGCGGAGCGGAAAAACGGAGAAATATTAACCAATAGGATTGCAAAAAATCTCTTCTCCGTTCCCGTAGACAAGGGCTCTGCAATCCTATTGGTTACTATTTCTCCGTTTCTCTGATCCGCTGCCTCGCTCCGCCTCAGTGTACAGGCACCCTAAATGCCCGCAATAGCGCCGCAATAGCGCTGTACGACTAACTACAGCCGTTAGGAAGACAAAACCGCCGTTACACTAAATCTTTATTCTCTAGAGACTCTCTAGATAATAAAGATTAAAGAATTAAAATAAAGTTTAAGTTCTTTAGAGATTCTCTAATATATCAAATTCGTGTATTCTGAATTAACGTTATAGATCAATAAAGTGACAGTGGCTGAATAGTTTTCTCACTAAATAATTTAATTTCATAACTTTACCAAACGGATTCGTGCTTAAAATTATGCTAGTATATCAAACTTTACATAGTTCTGTTACAGAGGTTATGTTTGATAGCATTTTTAATTAGAATTAGGCAAGAGATAAGAAATATTTTAAGAAACAATCGAACTGAAAAATATAAGAATTTAAATGATAAACAATAGAACAATGCTTGATTAGAATAGTGCTACTTTAGGAAAAGTTACGATAAGAAATTAGGAATTGTAGACATGAAGTATGTTGAGAATTGTTGATAAAGTTATTTATTTATTTATTCAGAAGTCAACACCAACAAGTAGTACAAGAACAAATAGAAAATCAACAAATTAAACATTGGGATCTAGATAATTGCCTATTTTTTTTTACCCGACTGCGACAGAAGGAGGGTTATGTTTTTCGAGTGTATGTATGTATGTATGTATGTATGTCCATTTCTTTGGCACGCCCTACAGCCCAAACGGGTGGACGGTTTTTGACATATGAGGTGTCGTTGGATTTGTCTAAATTATAGTAGTGACATAGGCTATATAAATTTTCAAAATGGCGCCCGCAAATGGCGGAATGAGGGTGGGAGTTTATTTTTTTTTTCTTACTGTAGCAATATAGGTGTCAAATGAAAGCTAATAAATTGTTTTATTCTTTTTAGTTTATAATAAGAGTATTTTACGCAGTCGGGTTTTTTGATTTTTTTAATTTAGTTAAACCAAAACATATTTTCGAGTAAAGCTATAGCTTTACTTTATTTAGAGGTGTTCTTAAGTTACTAATAATATCGTCAACATCGAAATAAGTTATTATAAATCTGTTCTGTTGAGGGACTGGGTGATGAAAGAGTATATCGCTAGTGACTATTAACATCGTCGGAACAGCAAAATCGATTTTTTTTTTATTGATTTCATAAAACGTTCCTAAATAACCAAGTCTAACATCAGCTGAAAAGAAAAAAAATATTTTATGCATAGTTTTTAATCACTTAATTTATAAATGTCGGTATTTAAAAAAATATGTAAAAAGACGCATGCACTTTACACTTTGCATCGCTCTCTTGTAAAGTTTTTTTTTTTTTCATATCCGACATTTTTAATAGTCATAGGCGATTATGTTCACTGTTTTTGTGTAAATCCTACTTAACGAGATTAAAGTTATTAGTGAAATAATTACATTAAGTCATTTTTTATTTTTTTTATTTTAGGAAACAAACAGTATAGTAATAAAATGAATGAATGAAATGAATCTTAATAACTCTTTAGATGTTTATTATAGTAGTTTTGTTAAAAATTGGCGTAAAATAAAATAAATACGCCGTAGTTTCAAATTTATATTATATCGTAGTTTCTAGTAACTAAATAATAGTATCATAGTTTCTAACTATAGTAATAAACTAATATTTTGTCAGAAATTTGAGTTTGTGGATTATTTTCTTTTTCTTATTGAGCCATAATCATGTTTAGAAATGATTAAAAATATATATAAATTAATTATTATTTATTAAATAATTTTAAGTATATTGTCTTCTATTTATATTAAATTTAAGTATATTTCTTTCCATATTTATATCTATATTATATTACACTTCTTCAATTATTAGCGCTTTTGTTAAAATGTACCCTCAAGCAACAGAAACGCTACCGTAATTTAATGTATTTTGACAGACTCTTGAACACAAAAGATGCTCTTTCTTATCTTTAACTATGATTACAATGGTTTAAAACACGATATTTTATCGCGCAGATAATACGCTTCGAATTGATAAATCTGGCACACTTTATACCGAAACAAAACAAAACTGATTTATTTGTTACTTAAGTAGGTATTAATGAATCTATGTTGATTTTATTAATTTTACAAATATATAATTATTTATTGTTTTACATTATGATATACAGTAATTACTTTTTTTTGTTGAGATTTTTATTCTCGTTAGTGTTTTTGAAGTGAAACTTCTTTAGAATCGTTGTGATTTGAAACGGGATGCGACGGAAAAAGCGACAGGTAAGAGACACAAATACAAAAATGTGTAGGAGAGAATGAGATAGTATGATGTCGCATATCCTAGCGACGCGTATCCTAGCAACGCCTAAACAACGCGTAAATAAGTAATAGAATGTTTAACTATTAATATTAATAAATTTTAAATTGAGTTTGCCAAAGATGTTTCACTTCTTACATGTGTAGGTACACACGACATTTTTTTATTTTTTATTTGTACAAATATTTATTTCTGTTCTGGGTATTTGTCCTTGCTAATCTCTTCATATTGCTCTATATATCTATATAAAAATATTTAACATAATTATATTAGAATATACGAGTATTACACATACGGTCTCGGCGAACACATAAAATCCTAATAACGGTCTTAATTTTTTGGTAGGAGAGTAATTCGTCAACCGTTGTGGAAGTTTGATTTCCATAGAAGATAAGTCATTTGCCATAAGTCAGTATAATTAATAATAATAATAATAATAAACTTTTATTTCAGACAAGAAGTCCATATAAAATTTACAATAAATAAATAAAAATAAACATTATTTTACATTAGACAACAGAAGTAAGCAAAGAAAAATGAAAACATAATTTAACATTGAATTAAATAAAATGTAAGTCAATATAAGGTAATGTCAGTCAATTTAAATTAATAATAATTAAATAACATTGCGTCAAAGTTCAAAAATTCAAATTAAATGTCATGATTAGAAAAATAAAAATAAAATAATAAACAATAATATTATACAATTATTAAATAATAAAAATACAATAACACAATATCAATTAAATTAAAATGAGTCAATGCTGTCCTGTTGTGATACACATCATTCTGTGTTGGATCGGGCAATCTGTGCGTGAGGCAATCATCCTGAGGATGCCATTGCTGCTGTCTCTCAACCGTCTTAATAATGAGGCAACTTTTTTACGAATTAACGCTTGATAGCCATCCGTATGAGTTTCAGCAAACATAAGCGACGCGGAGCAATATGGAGGCAGCCGCAACAGCATCCTAAAGATGTTGTTATATTGAACGCGCAGGACTCTGGCAACCCGACGGGTATGACTCACCCATAGACTGCTCGCGTAAAAAGATTGGCAGTATGCTTTAAATAACGTTTAAAGGCACCTTAATTCGGTTTTTCTTACTTCCGAATAATTTACGAATTATCTAATAGCTGCTGTATAAAAGATATTTAAAAAAAAAACAATGAGTGTGTGTAACCTTTACACACGATTGAAGTAAAACTTCTCTGACATTGTGACAGATTACGACTAAGTTAAAATAAATAAGTTATGTTAGAATTGAAAAAAGTATAATATTGATTATATTTTTTGAAGACGCGTTAGCGCATTGGTCACAGTAAATGGCTGTTGCGCTTGCGGTAGCGGGTTCGATCCCCGCTCTTTACAAATATTTGTATACACCATACAGATGTTGTCGTGGTCTGAGCGTTTGTTCTTGTGTATTACGTGTGTTTCCGGACCCCCGATACAGGATTCACATCCTACTGGAGGCCGTTGAGTGCGAGGCGTTTATTTATAAATAAAAAATAATAATAACAACAGTAATATATACACTTATTTATCATTCATCAAGATTATACATAATAAATAAATTAATTAAAATATCGTCAAATTTAAATATTAAAAAATCGGATGCTATATAAACACGTCATCGCCGTAACGCGTTTTCGTTGCATTGTCGTCGTCCAAAGCATTCAGTTACCTCTTAGTCGCGTCTAAAGAAGTTATACTTCAATAAATAAAATTATATTCCCATTTATAATTCAAACGTCTCCTACACCAGTCATCGTTCAGTGTGATATACCGATCTTTAAAATATGAACTCGAAGTGCAACTCACGGCGGTAAGTTATGACGCCACGGATATAAGCCGCTTACTCAGATAACGACAATCATTCAGGTTTTACGTGCTGCGAACTTTTATCCTAAAAAATTGGTATAAACTTTATTTTTCAGTCTTTTATATAAATTTTAAATAACACAAAGTTTATTATTATTAATATCTATATATTAATACGTGAAGCAAAAACTTTGTACCCCTTTTTTGACGGAGAAGTATGAAATTTGGCACAAAGTTTATATGGAGAAGAAGTGCAAAATGCTAATATTTTTTTTTAATACTGCTCAAAAAAACCATTAAATTCATTGAAAAAATTGGTTGTCTGTAAAGTCGGTTTACGGACGATAATTTTTACGTGATAACGAATGGAATTGAATTATTATTACTGAATTATCATTATTTTGTATAACATATATTTATATATATATATATATATATATATATGTATATAAGCTACAGATAATTAATTGTATTTAATATAAAAGCGAAATAAAGTTAAATACTTTGAAAATATGTAATACAAGAAATAATCAAGTTTAATAAAGAAGTTAAGTTTAATTAACTTAAAATAGTAAAAATATACTAAATAAAAGCAGCTAAATTTTTATACGATCGTAATTATATGAGTCCTAATAAGTTTTTAATCAAAATTGTAATATAACCTTATATTACCTACTGCACTCGCCGACCGATGTTACTTTTTTAATAATCAAATAACAAATATATGAAATTATATCGCTAATCAAATTCTTAAAATGCAAGAATTAATTACCTTTTTTGCTGCAATTGTTGTCACTATTATAACTTTAAAAATAATAAATTGACGTTACTTCGTATTGATATAACAGTTTATTATATATTGACAAAACAGTTTCCCGCCATTTGCCGCTGTCATTTCTACTCGGACGCGTCGTAAGTTAGGCCGACCGCCGATCGTGAGCCGATCGTACCTCTCTACCGCTTGTTCCGCGCTCTCGCTCACTAATTGTGACAATGATGACGTCATCTTCTTCGAACGGGCACCCTATCATCAATTTACTAGACGTTATCACGTCAAAAAAAAACACTACACACAGGTATGTACAATGTACATATATACACAAATTTTGTTTATTGTCAAAGTCTGTTGTCAACACGGTTTTAAATACAGGTCTTGCAACGAATTTTTTATCGATTTTTTTTTAAATCACAGATCAGGTTCAATGACTGCTGCATATGCTCACCATGTTATGCGCAATCATATTTTTATGATGTTGACAATGCTGTTAATTATAGATTAGGTCGAATTTCGACCACTGGGCGACCACTGGTAGCTATATTATATGCTTTATAATAATATGATTCATCCATCATCGTTCAGATGAGATTTGTAACGTTGTTCTTTTTGTTACGCAGAGGCTCATGAACGAAATATTTAGTGAAATTCGATGTCATGAGGATGTGAAAGAGGGTTTTTTTTATCCGTATTTTTTAGAAGTGGTGAAATGACACAATTAATGCATCTATTAATTTGAAATAAGTACAAATATTTTTAACTTATTGTTAGTTTTTTAAATAAAAATCTAGTATCGTGGGTCAAAAACACACACACACACAACAAGACACAAACAGACCACGACAAAAATCTAAACAGCCTGTACAAATATTTATTATGAGTGGGGATTGAAAACACGACATCTAGCGCAGCAGGCGGTTGCTGTGGCCACCGCAACAACCTACCGTCTAATATTCATAGTTATATATCTACCCTCTATCTATCATGGTTATATACCTACTTTCTAAACATGAATTAGTGAAATTTTCATTAATTACATTTCTATGAATTTCAGTAATAAGTTAGTGAATATTCACTAACACATACAAATATTCAATGATCAAATTGGACTCCAATATTCACATATTCATATATTGAATAGTCACTAATTCTGCGAGGTACGATTCTTACGCCGAGTTGCACGAAACAAATTTTAAAATTTAAGTGTTTATTAAACTAATTTAATCACAAGAATCGTGATTATCTGTTGGCTCTGTTGCACGAAACCTACAATCTGATTAAGTTAAAAAAAATTAGTTTAATTAAAGACCTGTCTAACGGATGATTAATTCCAACAGCTTTAAATTTAAACATGAGATCAACTAATTTTAAGATTAATTCCAACTTAACTAACGGAAAATTAGCGACGGTTTCGTGCAACTCGCCGTTAGTCACTTAAAATTAGTGACATTCCACTGATCTGTGTTTAGAGAGTACGCTACTCGCAACTCTCGTAACTTGCGCTAACTTCAAGAGGTCCAAGTTGAGTACAGTAATGCGCTGACATCGTTTTATTACGTCTATCTACGATCGATTGAACGGAAAAACCCTTGCGAAGCGCGTAACATTGGGCGTCTCTCACGAACGACAAACTTGCGGAACAATTTATCTGTAACTTCTTCGCTAGTTTTTCTGTTTTACGTGACTATTATTGTTAATGGGGATATTTGGTTTGTCGTATGAAGAAATCTCATAAAACAATTTTGATATAATAACATAATATATAAATAATTAATATATAGTTTTTATGAGACACAAATATGAGACGTAGTATCTGACTATGGGCCTTTTAAACATGATCCGAGTAGCACAGCGAGCAATAGAGAGGGCTATGCTTGGTAGTTCTCTGCGAGATCGAATAAGAAATGATGAGATCCAGATGAACGAAGGTTGCCGACATAGCCCAGTGGATTTGCAAGTTGAAGTGGTAGTGGGCAGGGCACATAACTCGAAGAGTAATGGCCGATGGAGCAGAAAGTTCTCGAATGGAGACTACGTACTTCGGCCGTCCGCCAGTTGTCTGTCCATTTTGCGGATGACCATCCGACGTTGCGTTTGCCGGTACGCGTAATTCACATAAACTTTGTAGAATGTTTCAGTATATTTGTTTTAATATGCTAGCGTTATATTCACATAAAAATAGAGTTAGTTAAATTACGAGTATTTAGCTACTTTTCCCATGTCTTACGAAGAGATTTGGAAACCAACATTACCCATTTTTCTATCATCAGTTTACTCCTTTACCTATTGCTTTAGCCAGCAGCGCATTTATTGCTCATCTGCCCCTGTAAGTGCTTACGGGTAGCAATGATTCCTCAAAATCAAGTAAACGTTGGTAACTTGTAGGCTATTTTAAATTAGTAAATAATTAAATTTAATCTAATTTTTTAATCAAATTTTTTACTTTACCGTTCTTTACGCAAAACTAACAATACACCAATCACTCCACAACACCTCAGACGAAATTTCAATTCATAAAGTGTCATCACGACCCGATAAAGACTCATAAAATATGATGTAAAATTGTTTTACGGTTCCGACACGCCACGTAACAAACTTACGTAATTTCCGTTGCCATGAATTAATTCGTCCGGAGTCATCTTTTTTCACCGAAAACCAAAACTTTTTCTCCCGATATCATCTTTCGGGTGATTTATACACCGCAGGAGGGGTAGGGTGGCCGCACGTTTTTTGTCGATGGTCTAGGTACATAATTAAATTGTCTTATTTATTGTAATTAAATTATAATTATTAATATTTAAATTTATTAAAAATTATTTTCTACTTTTATGTTTGGTTTTCTATTAAAGCGCGTTTTTTAGCATTTTTAAACTATTCTTTCTATTTTTGTCTCTCTGTCTGTAAGTTGACCGCTCATCACGCCAAAACTACTGAATTAATTTGAATGTGTGGGCACTGCTGGTGTGCAGGGTCAACAGTTTGTTCACTCAGTTATCACAATAGTCGCTCGGATGACTTCGATAGCGCGATGTAGGATACGTCAGATTTCGTATGTGGCAAGATAGATTTTACTACGAAACTATTTAAGAGCATACTAAGAACTATGGTACTTTTTATCCCAAAATTCAATACTCTTTCCTTGAAAGGTTGAGGATGAAAATCAAAATGTGTTATCACGATCGATGTCGCGGCTATAGCCTGTGTTTAATGACAATAACGAACTAGTAATTGCTATTTTCAGAAATTAATATCTTAAACCGAAAGTTTAGCGGTAATTAAATATAGACAACTAAGTTAATGAATTTATATTATCATTTAACAAATTATATTAAAATTAAAAAAAAATAGTCCCCAAAACTTTATGATAAACGTTGCACCCCCTACTCGTCCCCCAGTAAGGAAAGTTCCTTGATGAATTTTCTTTACGTGTTTATATTTATATGACATGTTCTAAAAAGTTCACAGAAATTCGGCTCATGAAAAATGGATTTCGTCACCGCGTTCGGTACTATACGGGCATTTATGTTACGACAGTCGTGCGACAAGTCTCCGGGTTATACTAATATCAAAAAGAACAGAAATTTTTTTGTGAGCTGATTCTAAATTCCTAGTAAATTACTGTCCATAAATCAAGTTTATTTAGAATTAAAAAAAAAAAAACGATTTATAGTAGAGAAACAGTTGCATGTCGTTTTATGAGAAAAAAGATTTATTGGTTTGTTATCGATAACATCTGAAACTACTGAACCCTGAACCGATATTGATTGCCTTTTCTTTGTTAGAAAGTTACACTAAACAGAAATGTTATAAAATAAAAAACACGCTGCACCTCATAGTAGCGAAACAAAAGCCATACCTGTCAATATGGGTAACATCGTGTGTATATATGTAAATGTGTATGTCTTTATACGTAGATTATCTTGACGTGTTTTGTTTATGTATGAATAATGTGTCTTTAAAAGTATGCTCAGCTTTGCAATTCAGAGATTGTCGATGTCTTAAAATTGTACACGTTTCAAAGCTGCGACTGTCGTATGAACGATGCGACAGTTGGAGCAAGAATAGCTCCTTTAAGTTTTCCGCCGATTTGTCTTGCTTGACATACGTTCTGTTTTCGACTGTATTGTGACAGCCACCATTAGTGTAACATATTAAGTGCATGAGCACTTAGTATTTAAGTGATCGGTGAACGATATTCTAGATATTGAACGATATTTTATCGCTAGAAATGTCTCGAGGGTGAACTATACATCTTTAAACGCACCATTACTTACACATTTGTAATAACTTAACTATATATTTTTATACACATTTGTGGCGATTTCACTCGTGCTGACTTTTATGGCAATAAATTCACTACTATGAGGCGAAACGGGACGTTCTATAATAGTAAAAAGTAATAATATATTTATTTGGGACATCACAAACATTGCAGACACTTAATGAAAAAAAAAAAACGACAAAAAATAAAAAAAACAAAACTAAATTATAAAGATAAAAAAGTAATAAAAATTCACCAGAAATATCATTAAAAAAAAAACAAAAAAAAATATGTAAATAATAATAATACGATTATCGAGGGTAGGGGTAAGGAGCACAATCTCATATAGCTATTTGACACAAAAAGTGTGCAGAAAATAGCTTTAAATAAAGGGAGCACTGGTGTCGTGGGGGGTATGATCTGAACTAGACCTGTGTCAATCGTGATCGATTGAATCACTGTTTCGATCACAACCTGCGAGCGAGTGACTCGATCACGGCCGTACAAACGACTCGATCATTTTTGATCGACGTATCGCCCGCCATCGCCATACTTCAATTACTTTAAGATGCATAAAATAAAATAACATTCTTGAAGCGCCACGCGCTATTTAGTTTTAATTTAAAAACCACAGTTTAAAAAGTGCCTGTCTCTCACATTCACATGCAAAGGTTGCTAACTTCCATAAATACACTTCTGTTATTTCTGTATGTGTAAATATAAAAATTAAAGGTCACTCACTCATTCAATCACTGACTAATCACGATATTTCAAAAACTATTTAATCGAAGTTGAAATTTGCCGTGAATGTAGAAAGGAAACTCACTCCGTAAAGAGGTACAACGTAGTTTAAGTCTGTTTGGTTGTCTTCCCCTTTCTACGTGACTTTGGTGAAATTATCGTTGGTAGGTTCGTTTTGGCACCATTGAAATCCATTAATTCAAATAAGTGAATGAATGAATGTTTGTATGGAACTTTGTAATCTTGGCTTTAGAAGTATACAAATTAAAATTTACGATCTTGATAACAATTAAAAATGATGTTTCAACATTTTTTGAATTAATTACATTGGAAAGTTAAGATGGGGATAAAAGTTTCCGCATTGTAAGGGCGGGTGAGGGCGCACGGCGGGGGGTTAAAAGTTTATATAGGAAAATTGTCATTTTTAAAGTTTTAAATATTGGTTTTGGTTATTAGGCTTGTGTTTAAGAGAGGCTTTGAAACAAACAAAATAAAAACAAAATTATTAAATAATGACGACCGTTCTGGTGTAGTGGTGCGAGTAGTGGCCTCAACAACGAGCACCGGCGGTCGCGGCATCGATTCCCGCTCGGGACAGATGTTTGTAATGATCAGTGTAACATATTAAAGTTAGCATCATTGTCATCTCTATACTTATTAGTTGTAAATAATCGAATGAAAAATAAAGTGTTACATTTTCCACACTTATTGAAGTTGATACAAGTTTAAGTTTGGAACAGTATAAACCAAACAAATCTGTGTGCTGGCTTCGTACCGAACAATACCTTCAGTCGGTGTATCTTTGTAAACTACTCTTTACTTTGCTCGCCTAACTCTATTATCAGTTCTGTCATTGTCATGTGTCGCTAGTGTTTTATTAAATCTATTTCTACAAATCCTTCGTTCGTTATTTGAATTAAACCCATTATGAATTCGTATTATTCATAAGGTTTATTAAATATAGAAGATAAATGAAATACATATGTTTATCAAAATTAACATGTGTGAAACAGAAAGGTATTCTAAATATTGAACAATAAATTGTGTCACCCCTTTTTGACGTGACCCAAGTGGATAGGTATATAGCTGGTAGGGCTCTGCCCCTTCCGTTATTATACAACTAAATAAAAAGCATTTTTAAACTATTATTTTACGAGTAGGTATTACTGTAAATGATTTCAAAAGATCGATTTTAAACTGACAAACATATATATATTATATTTATATAAATTACACTGTTTCTAGCCTTTTTCTCTTTTACTTTTGACATTTGGACCTACTCCGTACACACGTATACACGAAGTGAAACATCTTTGGCAAACTCAATTTAAAATTTATTAATATTAATAGTTAAACATTCTATTACTTATTTACGCGTTGCTAGGATACGCGTTGCTAGAATACGCGGCATTATACTATCTCATTCTCTCCTACACATTTTTCTATTTGTGTCTCTTACCTGTCGCTTTTTCCGTCGCATCCCGTTTCAAATCACAACGATTCTAAAGAAGTTTCACTTCAAAAAAAAAAAAAAAACAAATAAGTTAAAATGTCTCCACGTACACATCATAAGAAATTTTAATATAACATAATCAACCTCAATATGATTTTTATTTATACGTATAAAATAAAAGGTATACAAAAAGGCATTTTAATTTCTCCCATGACAGCCGAGTACCAGGCTCTCATAAATCAGAGGCAGTCAGAGCCAATCAAATTAGCATAAAGAATCACAATTAGCGGTCCGTTTATAGCTGACGATAATGGTTTCGGAAATTAATGTACCGGAGAGATTGCGGTAACGGTCGTTTATTAAAGGGACTTTTCACCGATTTCAAAAAACGAGAAATATAATTTCCTCTGTGTCCCGATTCTTTGCTATTTTAAGTATTACTGTGAATAAATATAGATTATTTTCGTTACGGTTTTGAAAGGAAAGTTTATTCAATGTATTCCCACTCATTGAAATAAATATTTATCAAAAGATTAGCTAATGCATCATTTACTTAATTACTTATTATTATAATAAATATCAAATCCAATCGTTAAATACGCACCATGATATAAATAAAACAAGTATGCTTAATTAAAAAAATCAAAGAACCCGACTGCGTAAAATCCTCTTATTATAAACTAAAAAGAATAAAACAATTTACTAGCTTTTATTTGATACCCATATTGCTACAGTAAAAAAAATTCAACTCCCCCCCCCCTCATTCCGCCATTTGCGGGCGCCATTTTGAAAATATATATAGCCTATGTCACTACTACAATTTAGACAAATCCAACGACACCTCATATCTCAAAAACCGTCCAGCCGTTTGGGCTGAAGGGCGTGCCAAAGAAATGGACATACATACATACATACACTCGAAAAACATAACCCTCCTTCTGTCGCAGTCGGGTAATTATTGCTTTTTTTAAAATTGAATTTCAGTTCAAATTTTACCAAAACTTCGAAACGAAAACTAAATTAAGATACAAAAATATTCCATCGCGTAAATATCTAAACAATAAATTTTATGTTCTAGAGATTATGTAACGTATGAGAGTTCAAACAGGACAAGATTCGAACGCAACAATGCTTGCAGATAATAAAACAACTTGCAACTTTTTAGACGAGTCTGCAACTTGCGACTTGCAACTTGCAACTTGCACCGTTATTCAGTAAGCAAGCGCTCGTTAGATAAATCTCGCCCGGGTATTGTGCTAACTTAAATTTATAACCCGAGTTGTAATATTTCAGTTAGTAAAATAAAGAGATACATAACTAAGTTTCACGCGCGGGTTTGTTTGTGTATTTATGTTAACATTTGATTGACCCTTTGACAACCGATAGTTTCTACCCTTCTTTCTGCTCCAAAATTGTGGGTTCGATTCCCATCCCGATTCTAGGTGTAATACTTATGTATATAGGTATTATATTTACTGTACTGTATCAGCTTATAAACAACCTACTGATGAGCGAAGGCCTCTTCTCCATATAGAAGAAGGAATGGAGCTTCATGCACCACGCTGCTCCACTGCGCAGTGTGTTCTGGCAGAATATGATGACGCTGCTGCCCATCACCATCTTGGTTGGTGTACAGTTGTTCGCACCATTATAGCAATAATAATATTAAAATCTTAAATTATTATTAATTGTTTTAAGAAAGGATGATCAATACAGCTTCTCTTCGATGATAATATTTCATCTCTTAACTAGAACGTGTCAAACTTATATATTTTAAATATTAATTATATTAACAAATAAATATATTTATCATCGTATAAATCGTAAGAAAGGTGACAATATGTAGGAACCGAGAACTGAACTTCATAAACACTTTCAAGTTACTCGCTTCCTTAAGACACATGTCAAAAAGGACTTGTCAGCAATCTTCAATGTATTTTGATTTCAACGATGCTAAGCAAACTATGCAGGAGACGCTGACTCTGCACACTACTCACCTGTACATTGCACCTGCTTCCACCTTTACAGATGACTCCAACAGACATTCTACAATTTATTACTTTATACTTTTAATAATTGTTTGGTATTTTATTTTTATATGTTAATGACTTTGGGATAAAATAACCTAATTATTTTTTGTCTGTAATTATTAAAAAATATCAGAATCTTATCAATATAAATTATCTTCTTCGTAGTCGTAACATTCTTCGTAACAAAATTATAAATGATTATTACGAAATTTTTTAAATAACATTATTTAACCAGACACAAATGCTGTTTATTAAAATTAAATTGAAACTGTATTGAGACTTTCTGTCGTCCGCGTCACTAAAAAGCGCATAAAATTATACTGAAAACTTATTATATATTACTGAATCAGCCTGTAAACGTCTCACAGCTTGGCAAAGGGCTATTCTCCACACCACGCTGTTCTACTGCGAGTTTGCTGATTTTTTTTTTCGTTCTGAAAAACGCGTCATACTTGTGAACTACACTTGCCGCAGTGAGCGGAAAGTTGAGGCAGATATTAAAACAAGTCGCAACAACAGTTAGACGCGACGCGAGAACTTCTAACAATTTAACCTCCGAAACTCATGTAAGCGAACTGAACATTTTTTAAGCTAAATAACTTAATCATATACCATTTTCAAATATACGAGTATATTTTTAATACCTATTATTTTGTTTATTTTTTTTACGTGATAACGTCTAGTAAATCGATGAAAGCCGGCTGCAAGCACGAAAAAGTATGACTCATTGTCACGTTCCTCGAGAACGCGAAACAAGCGATAGAGAGGCATGCAGATTCACTCATCGGCCTAAGCGTTCAGCTTGTGACACATCTATTTCTCTTACACTCCATCGGCCGATGCGTTCGAGTAGAAGAGACCGCGACAGCACGCAACCTACACGTGAACTGTTTTTTTTTACGAAGGTTTTACTAATAAAAGATTAGAGCAGAGAGAAGCATTTTATTTCTCACTTTTTAATATTTCATCTATTATCTATTAATTATTAAAAAATATGATGCATTGCAAGTAGCCATTTTTGTTTGTCATCTTATTATGAATCATATTAGTTACAAGATATAGATAATATATAGTTTCTTTTACTAATGTGTCAGTTTTATTAAATGACTTTGTAGTTCGTATCAGTTGAACGATATTTTGATAAAATAAAGTTAAAAATTTAAGATAAAATTGTAAGATATTAAAATTGATATCGACAACCGACATTTGTCGCTAGTCCCTAATAACTTCAATAACAATTACGTAACGCTACAAGTTTATAAGTGAAAATTACACATGGCGCGCGCCACTAATTCGGCGCATCGTTTTATTATAAGTATAATTTCTTACGTGCGTACATAATTACACACACTTTTTTCATCAATGTTTTTATGAGGTTACAGACAACCAATTTTTTTAAATACCTATTTACAAAATGAGAACTTTAACGATCTGTAAATTGACGATTCAAAAATATATAAAGCGTCCTTGAGTCGAGTTTATTTTGAATGTCGATGTGACATCTCTTACACCTCTTACGGAGTCTTATCCACCATGAAGAGTTATTTTTGTATCAGCTATATCTGTATCTATATGATTTGTCTAACTGTTTATTACTTCTCATTTAAGAACTAGCTGTTCCCGCGATTTCTATTACTTGAAAAAACTAAAAATTCTTCAATAGGATCTATTAGAGTTTTACTATAAGTATAAAAAAAATCTGAATATATCTTTGCTTTTATAATGATTTAGAAACACTTATTCGATGATGAAAGAATAAATACATCGCGAAGATTACTGCCTCTTTCGAAAGAAATTCTAAGATATTTATATCCACTAATTCAAATCAGTATATTTAGTTTCATCCCTTCCCTATTTAATTATCATTTTACTGCAGATTACACATTTATTTAGACATTGATCTGCAGATCCAGTGAAGAAGTGTTCTCTTACATGACATCAGAAAGTCCCAGGACATCAACTTGAGATAAAACACATCTAGATAAAGTTCCTTTACAGCGATTACACTGAAAGTTCACGGTTTAAGAGTTCCGACTCGAAACTCGGAACAACAATGGTACGGAATTCCTGTTTTTACAATTTCACAAAGGAACCCTCGCCGCGGTTCCGTATGAACTTTAGTTGAGAACTGAACTTATTTTATTTTCTAAGACTTTGAATATAACATGTTAGGAAGTTAATTGTACTGACTCAGCGTTCTATGTACATACTCTCAGCTGAATTAGTGGAATTTCACTAATTTCAAGTGACTATTAATTTTTTGTCAATGTGAGAATCGTACCACGCATAATTAGTAACTATTCAGTATATGAATATGTGAATATCAGAGTCCACTGATTTGATCATTGAATGTGTGTTATTATTGAGTATTCACTTAATTGTTATTGAAATTCACTGATATGTAGTGAATACAGCTTCACAAAGGTAATTAATAAAAATTCTACTGATTCATATCGAGAATTAGACTTATATTTAAATAACTGAATCGTTTTGATGCAACAGAAGTGTCTTGACGGAAGTAGAAATAGATGTCAAAAGTATACACGAAATCGGATGCGGAAGCAGAAGTGGAAATCCAAATACTAAATCCTTTGGAAAAAGTAAATTTTATTTATAAATATACACTTGATAAATAGTTATATTATATAAGTAGAAGCTTGACCGCTTTCGCAATCTGTTCGTGTGGTCTTCTTATGTAAGACCAGCTCCGTTAAAAATTACACCCTGGAGACGCTGCAGGGGGATGATTTATATTTGCACATTAATTGCAAAACTACAATTCTTTTGTTCTTTTGATTTTCACTACATAAGGCGATTCTTATGTACTTTTGACCAAATATCCGTTATAAAAGTTGCAGAAACTATATAACGGATATGAAAAGTGTTCGGAGCTTCCGAAGTTATGGAAGCTGAAGCTAAGTTCTGTTGCACCGTCATTGGATGTCCACTTCTGAACGTAGGTCTCCCCCATCGACCTCCAGAGCGACCGGTTCCGCTGTTGTCGCTGACTGTTGCATTACAACTCATAAAATAAACGCCAAACTCTCAACCTCTCCCAGTAAGACAAAAACCCTGTGTCTGGGCTCCGGAAATACATATAACATAAACAAAAACGTCAAGACCACGACGAAAAGTTGTATGACTTACGGCGAGCGAAACCGTCGCTAACTTTCCGTTAGTTAAGTTGCAATTAATCTTAAAATTTGTTGATCTCATGAGTAATTTAAAGCTGTTGGAATTAATCATCCGTTAGATAGGTCTTTAATTAAACTAAATTTTTTTGTTAACTTAATCAGATGTAGGTTTCGTGCAACAGATAATCACGATTCTTGTGATTAAATTAGTTTAATAAACACTTAAATTTAAAATTTGTTTCGTGCAACTCGGCGTTAAAAACACATTTGTCGTCAGTAAGAGTTGAACCCGTTGCCACTAGCACGACAGCCAGTTACTGTGTACACTTCACCAACAAACTTATAACATTATGTAACAATCCTAAGAAAAGAACACGTGTATCTCAGTCTTTAAATATGAATTAGTGAAATTTTCATTAATTATCTTAGTGAAGCTGTATTCGCGATATATAATTTATTTTCAATAACAATTTAGTGAATACTCACTAATACACATACACATATACAATGATAAAATCAGTGGGCTCTGATATTCACATATTCATACATTTAATAGTCACTAAATCTGCGTAGTAGAATTCTCACATTGATTAAAAGTACAGTCACTTAAAAACAGTGAAATTCCACTGATTTATGTTTAGAGAGTAACCGAAATGTCACGTTCAAATCCAAGCCAGTGCCGCTGAATTTATAATTGCTTGTTTAAGATGTTATCTCTTACTCGGCGGTTAAGAAAAATATCTCGACTAAAGTTTTACGCTTAAGAAATTCTGGGACACGTATCTACAGCAGCACCACTGTATTGTATCAGCCTGTAAACAACCCACTGCTGAGCGAAGGCCTCTTATCCACACAGAAGAAGGAATGGAGATTAATACAGCACGCTGCTCCACTGCGGGTTGCCGGATAATTTCCCTATCATGAGTAACGATCGTTATCAGGTGTCTATGATAACAACCGGGACTGACGGCTTTACATGCTCTCCGAGGCACGGTGGGGAGACCTATAAGGACATACACCCAGACCGGAAACAAATATTTATAAAAATACAAATAACTGTCCCGAGCGGGAATCGAACCCGCGACAACCGGCGGGCGGCTGCTCTTACCTTCAGAACTAAATTGATGCTTTCGTTACAATAATATTACAAATTAATATTTCGTTTTAAGTGACTGACCCATTGGCGCGGTTGGCAGTGATCCTGCTTTCTGATACAGGATAGTGGGTTCGACCCCCGTCCCGAGTCTGAACGTAATATATACATATTTATTTATACGTCTATTTGTTCATAAAAATATGTATATCAGTCGGCTGTTACCTAAAACACAGACATTAAGTTGCCTACCTTAGGAACAAACCACCGTGTGTGTATCTTCAAAATAAAAAAAGTAAAAATTTACCGGTTCTTATAAACAAAACCGAAAATGTTAAATAATAAGATAACTATCTTAAGTATCAAATTTACAAGGTTTATACAAGTTAAACTGTACGAAATAAACTTTTCGTAGGTAGGATGTGAAAGATATCGTGTCACCGATAAGGCTGTAAAGGCACGTGAAATGTATCACTAAAATGTTTTGCAAAATATTTCCTATCTGCGATGCGACTTAAACACAAATGGCTATTCCAAATTAATCTGTGTGTTCATCTCCTTATCATTAGAGTAATGTATATGCTTTCATCCCTAAACAAAACCCTACAATGCGAATTTAAACCGTATATTATTTTCAATAAAGTATACATTAAAATGCACATTGTTCTTCAAACATTGTTGTATGAAAATTGCAACTAATTGTTTATAATACAAGGTCGATTTTCAAATGCACTTTTTCTTTACAACGAATGAATCTTAAGGCTGTTGTAATAAGAGCGATATTCGAATATCAAAGTGTTTGTAACAAATATACAAAATGCGTTGTTTCAGAGGAATATAGTCGATATTTGCATCGATTGTCAATTTACTGTTTAAATCGGATTAGTTGAGCTAATATGAAAATATTTGACTTCTATTACGACGCAATAAAGGGTATAATCGCATAATTTTATTGAACGATATTCAAATAGTTAATTTACGCTTAAGGATGATATGTAATTAGGTTCATTTTTGTCTGATTCCTATTATGAAGTTAATTCGTCACTCATGGCAACAGGACGGACTGCTATTATTGCACTTAACTAGCATCTAATCTGGCTTTACTTAACTCTATTGTGTTCTTTGTTATATTCTAACTAACAAATAGTTTAATATAACGTTTAGATATAAATTTTGCTCATTTTGCTGCGATTCTCCTTCGGTCGCTTTGTTCGGTAGCTCCGTAGTCTGGCGATAACCGCTGCATGATATACTTTTTGCACTTTTCGCCTTTTGTTCCGAGGCTACGAAAATATCAACTTTTTTATTTGTAATTCATGACCCGTTACTTTGTTGAGAATTTCAGTAAATGCTAAAAGAATAAGAGCAAGAATTCGACCGTCGTTTTAATGTTTGTGACGCTGTCTCTTATCTAGAAGTAATAATGCATTTCTGGAGATTTAACGTTTCATCTCTTTGTTCTTACTCTATGTTAATCTTATGAGGAATTAAGAGAAAATAGTTTAATCTGAAACGCAGAGTATATTTTCAATTGATTAAAAGTCTATATCGGATTTTATCGCGTTTATTTAAAACTTTATATTTTTACAATATTTTAAATTATTTCCCGACGTTTCGGACCCTTTACAGCGTCCATGATCTCGGGGGACTGAGGTGGTGGGTGTCCGAATAATTATTATTATTCGGACGGACGTCGGGAAATAATTTAAAATATTGTAAAAATATAAAGTTTTAAATAAACGCGATAAAATCCGATATAGACTTTTAATCAAATGAGTAAAATTCGCGTAAATATAAGAGAACAGTATATTTTCAATTTCTACTTGACCTTTTTTTTTTCAATAAACAATTAATTTTCGTCAAAGCTAGCTAGATCCGCGCCTATCTCTTATAACTAGTTCCTGAATTTGATGTTTAACCCTTTTTTTTATAGAAAACGAGGATTTTGGCCAACTGTGGGTCAGGTACAATATAGTACACTAAACTTAAGGCCATATTCTAAACTATTCTAATTAGTATAAAGGAATGAGTCGCTAACATAACTTATAATATAATGACAAAAATAGTGTCATCAAAACTTAAACATGTGTACATTTTACGATTTGTACAGTAATACGATTTCTTCCAGTAAATTAAAGAAAAATAGATAAATAATAATATACAATAATAATATACACTAGACTAATATCAATAGCTAATAGCGATAAAGACATAATATCTTAGCGATAACAATTTTGAATAATTCGACCGTCAAGACTATTGTAATGAATCAGCACAAATAACAATATCATTCTATTTAATCACACGTTTATAAAAATTATAATCTCTATGATATGTTATTACACAGCAGACCATTATTTCCGCAAAAATGATTCAAAGGAAAAATATATATAGGTATATAAATCTATAAATCGTAGCGATTATCATTTTTATAGACGTACTAGCTTTCCGCCCGCGGCTTCGCCCGCGTGGAATTCGGTTATATCGCGCGACATGGTAAGCGCGCCGCCGCGCGCCGCCGCCGCCGCTCCGCGCCCCGCCATCCGCCCAATTTTTTCTTTGTCTTAAACAATTGAACAATATTATGTAGTATAATGTGTTTGACAATGAGGAACTTCCATACAAACTTTCTTACCCTATTTCAACCCCTTCTACCCTTATTTTGTCCTTTCCCAAGTTCAGTTCTATCTTAATACCAAATTTCATCAAAAGGCCTTCGCTCAGCAGTGGGTTGTTTACAGGCTAATACAGTGCGGTACCTACAGTACAAGGACAATGTATTTCTTTAAGAGAAATAAAGTCCGGACCCGTTACAGTACAAGGACATACACCCAGTCAACAAACAATTATTTGTTCTGATACAAGTATATACCCGAGCGGGAATCGAAGCCGCAACGCCGGCGATAAGACTACTTACACGACTACACCAGAACGGTTTATAGTCATAAAAGGAAGATATTCTGAAAATTATCTAACAATTTTATTTTTTATTTTTGTTCTTCTGAATTAAGTCTAATAAATATTATAGAATGCGAGCAGGAAAAAGATTATTTTGTTGTTAAAATAATTTAAACGCTATCATTGCTAAAGCTCCGAGTAATGGAATCACTTCCGGCGAACAAACACAGTCTCCATGTACCTATACATATAATTGTAACAAAGAAAAAAGGATTTACAATTCTCTTTCAAGTTTTATTTTTTAACTAGCTGTGCCCCGCGGCCCCGCCTTGTTGGTCGTGTGGTCGTAAGCGTTTGCCGAGCAAGGGGTCCCATGTTTGATTCCTGCGTCGTTCAACGTATTATTGAGTTTTTTTTTCGAAAATTCTCAGTAAAAGAGTGATGTTATATTTACTTTAAAAGTGGAACTATAGTTAAAAAAATGTCTCGAGAAGAGAAATAATAAAGGACGGAAGCAAGCAACGGAAGCTCTCAAAAAAGACTATTTTTCCCGTTTTCGTAACATTTCTTATTATTGCTCAGCCCCTGTTGGTCATAGCGTGATGTTATATAGCCTTCCTCGGTAAATAGGCTATCTAACACAAAAGGAATTTTTCGATTCGAACCAGTAGTTCCTGAGATTAGCGCGTTCAAAGAAACAAACAAACAAAGTCTTAAGCTCAATATTAGTATAGATTTGCCATTATGTCGTGCGGTGACCATTAATTACATTATGGTGACCATTAAGCAAAAGTCTTTAATATCGTACATTAAACATGTACTCGCTAAATATGAATCACATGAATCAGTGGAATTTTCATAAACTACCTTAGTGAAACTGTACTCACTACATATCAGTGAATTTATGCCTTTACGCATCCCGTTGCAGGTCGGCGGTAGTTATGTGGGACTCGCTGGCACGCAGAACGTGCCACAATACCCACTAAAACCCAGCGATGCCCTCATTATCGTAATGGATAGCCAAGGAATCGCTATCGCGTGTAACCGTGACGCCGTGACGACTAGCTCGCGGGCTATCGTTGTATAAACGTTCATTTGTATTTATATAATTAAATAAAATTAAATTAAATATTAAATATTAACCAACAATCAAACCATGTTAACCTGGCCCCGTGCTAAGTCCGTAAGAACTTGTGTTACAGGTACTAGGAACGGAAATAAATTTAAGAAATTTATATAAATACATATATACATAAATACACATCCATGACCCGGTGCAGACATCTATATTCGTTATACAAATTATCGGCACCTGGCGGGATTCGAATCCGCGACCGCTGCGTAAAGTGTCCAGTTGCCTGACCACTCGACCAGCCAGCCGTCAAATTTATTCATTGATTTCATAATTCAGGTATTATCATATTATTATTGCTAGGTATATTGTCGTATTTCCTTGGCTGACACTGACTCCAAATATAACAATAATTGTTCATTATATTATTGTAGGTAGTAATTTGATTATCTCTTAAGTAGTCTACACACATACTTTTAACTTTTTGTTGATTTGAACTCTAAATAAATATTTTGATAATAATTTGTTTGTCATTGGTATGTATTGAGTTAGATGTAAAGTTTAGGTGGGTACCTATCTTCTTGCCAGGTAAACGAATAGACCGTACCTTGAGTAAAAAAAAATAAATAAGTTGATTGTAAGTTATAGAAAAAATATTACGTAATAAACTTAAAAATTTTTAGTGCATTTCTTGTTATAGAATTTTTTGTTTTGAACTCGGTTTTTTTTTGTAAAATTTTTTTTTGACGTGATAACGTCTTGTAAATCGATGAACGTCGGCTGCAAGCACGAAAACGCATGACTCGTTGTCACATTCCACGAAAGAGAGCATGGAACAAGCGATAGAAAGGCTCGATCGTCCTAAGCTCCGGCTTGTGACGCATCTATCTCTCTTCCACTTCATCGGCCGATGCGTCTGAGTAGAAGAGAAAAAAAAAATTTGAATTACCGAGTGCAAATAAATGTTACTTTATCGAAAAAAAAAAAAAAAATTCATCTAACTCCTTCTTTGTATTATACAAAATAATTATAATTAAGTTAATAATTCAATTAATAAAAGTATGCAATTTTTCATCAATGTTGTCTTATGACGTTATCACGTAAAGTTATCCTACGTAAACCGACTTTACAGACAACCATTTTTTTTATTATAAATACACATCGCGTACACCTAAAAGTACGATAGATAATATTTGATAAGCGTCGAGTACATTACAATATAATACTGATATATTAGATACATGTTTGCAATCTACACCTAAATACTTTTACAAAGAGTTCATTTTCCTTTGAGTATTAAATTTACTATGATTAGATATAAAAGGAGCTGTAATGAATGACTAGCATTAGCTTTACTTGACGAACGATAGCGACAACATTACGATGAAATTCAAGAAGAAGGTCGTTATCATAACCGGAGCTAGCTCCGGCATCGGAGCCGCGACGGCGAAGAAATTTAGCAAGAAGGGTGCTCGCGTCGTGATAGTCGGACGCAACCAAACGAAGCTTTCCGCTGTGGCCAAGCAATGCTGCTCACCGCTCGTGATCCGCGCAGACATCGCTGAAGATGACGAAGCGCGACGAGTTATAAACGAAACTATCAAGAAGTTCGGTCAAATCGATGTCTTGGTCAACAATGCGGGTATCTCACTGGACAACCACGGTCTACTCGGCAACGATATGATGCAAAATTATGACGCCATCATGAAAGTCAACCTCCGTGCCGTTGTTCATTTGACGTCGTTAGCAGCTCCACACCTGATTAAAACTAAGGGTAACATTATAAATGTATCGAGCAATGCAGGAGTGATACCACCATTCGGTGTAGGATTGTCGAACTACTTCTTCTTGAAAGCGGCGTTGAATCATTTCACCGTCTGCGCTGCGGTGGAGTTAGGAGTTCACGGTGTAAGAGTAAATACGCTCAGCCCCGGACCTGTGAAAACAGACTTATTAGAGAACGGTAAATCTGAATTGACTCATGACACTTTGAAACAGTTTACTACTCTCAACAGAGTATCGGAACCCGAGGAAATGGCAGACGTGATCTTGTTCCTCGCGAGTGACAAGGCGAAAGGAGTCACGGGATCTAATTACATAAATGACAACGGAATGATTATTAAAACAAGTTAATTATATTAGGTTCTAATTAAAACGTTATGCGTATTTTTCTCTGCGTTAATTTATACAGCATTATATGTATTATAGAATTAACAAAAAAAAAAAAAAAAAAAAAAACTTGAAAACTTTATTTTTTATTTTTATTATTTGTTGTTATAACACGACAGGTAAGTTTTTCCTAAAAAATATTAAAAAGTGAAGTACTGTGTATGTTTTAATTTATCATTGTTTTATTTTTACATCTGATTATAAATAGCTTAGCTTATTATCATATGTCGCGAGCATGTTGTAGTAGATATTATGAATCTCGGCTTTTATTGAGAGGTCTGCCTTCTGAGTAAGACTGCTCCACTTTTCTTAGATCTAAATTCAGTGACAGATACATATATCGAAGTACTTTTTACCGACCTCAGACTGACATAAACAATGCCATACTAACTCTTGGAGCTTTTCTGCTATGTTACGTATCGGGGAACTGCTTCGGATGAAGGTGTTGCGTGATTTTTTTGGAGTTTACTCCTTAAGAATCGATTTTCATATATAAGGCGCCCGGTATGAGAAAAATATGAGAGATTGATGAGTAATGTTGCTCTAATTAATATTGAAAAATAATATTTAAAAAATAAATGATAATTGTCAGATAATAATAATTACATAATTTATCAACATTCCTAATGAAATATTTATGCACATCTGAAAATGACTATTGTGAAAAGTTTAATGTAAAATATTTCGCCGATTAGTTATAATAAATGTATATAAAATGAATAAATATATATTTATATATGTATATTATTTTCATTAATTTGTTAATTTACCCTTTCATATGGTATTAATCTTATTTTCAGTTGGATAAACTCTTTTTGCGTATGTTTAGACAATCGTACTTAAGGAGTAAACTCCAGTCGTGCGTCGGAGCTGACACACACAATTTTTTTTTAAACTAAAACCTCCAACAAGTTTGGTCTGAGCCTATTTTTGCCATTACTCTTTCATACAAGTTCTCGCATTTATTCTGTTCGCACATTCATTCGGCATACTGTATCTTTCTTGCATTCATCTCTTTCACACGCAGGTGAGTTCTTACTATAATAAAAATATTTATTTATTTTTATTTATATACTTTATCGCACAGTAAGTAATATGTAAAAGAACAAAAAAATAACATACAAAACAGAGTGCAAAGGCGGTCTTATCACTGATAGTCACCCTTGTCTATATAGGACACATTGATAATAAGGTAATGGCAAACAGCAAATGCATTTTTGTTTATTAGGTTAAGAAAATACTGGTAAAACTGATTTCTTTAATTTGCAAATTTTTCTTATAGACTAACTTTTAAGACTATTCCTTATTGCGATTTTTTCTATTCTATTAACATTTTTGTTCAGGTTTATTTGTAACAACACACTATATAATTACAATTGCTGTATCATAATAATTTTTCCTTAAATATATACATTATTTCTAAAATTATCTTACTACATTTTGTTCTCAGTTCCTTCCTATTTTTTACAAGGTATTTAATGCTTTGTAAAATATAACTCAATATGCTGCTACAACATTATTCGTTGCAGATAACTATTTTTTATAATCTAATGCATTTTTGCTGTACTCAGTGAACAAACCAGAGCCATTATACCCCGCTGGCACAGTCCCTTGTCTGTCAGTCGTATCATCCTTATTCCTACATATAAATTCCGCGCTCATTATGCTGCTGACAGGTGGTGTGTTCCCCTCTTGTCCAGCGGGAGCTTTGTCCCAGAGCGAGCGTAAAAGTTTCCTGTGGGACAGACTCCCACGGGTATTCCTATGCAGTTGCTGCCAGGGAATAGGGTATTTCGATCTTTGGAGCCTCTGCATCGGTCAGAATATCTTCAGCAATACTCGATGCTGGATCGAGCTATGTCATCCCACCTTTTTGGATTTAGCAGTTATTGTCGAAGGAATTGTGTTGTACAGAGTCGAGGTTTGCCCTCTTACAGCTCCTGAAGACTGGTGGGATAACCGCAATCTAGTCCGCGCATTTTGCTTTGAGATGCGGGCCTCCGCAGTGGCTGCACGCGTCCGTCGGCTCGTCGCAGAACTTTTTACTGTGCCCCTAACCCTGGAACCTTGAGCATTGGACCAGTGAGGACTGGTCCTCTGCTCTCTCCCTCTGGAGGTCAATGTGCATACTTTCCCGCTCCGTGATTCTCCACCATATCGAGGGTGACGTGATCAGGACTACGTGCACTGTGTGTGGATTTCTAGTTTTCCGCCTATATTTACATAAATGCTCAAATATTCGCAAACAGCTGTATGGCCTATTCAAATATTTTTCAAGAGCGGGTATCGAACCTGCAACTATCAGTTGCATGATACACATGATGCGCTAATGGATTCATCAAATATTTTATAATGTCTTTTACAAACTCGAGTTAATAAATAGTTAACGTCGGTTTACTTTTAAGAGCTTAATAATAATAAATATGTATCGACTGTTCCTAAGGTTCAGTTCTAGATTTGCACGTGAATCAATATTATTGTAATTACTTATTTTATCATTTTTTCCATCAGCGTTTATCATATTTAATCAATTTATCAAACTTGATTATATTTTATCGTTAATTCGTTCGTTGGTAAATGTTGCAAGTCATGTGTGATAAAAAAATATATATATTATCTTAACCTACTTTATTACATGATACTAAATCGATGTATTGTTTTTTTAGTTATTCAATACATGACATCATAATTTATTATATACGTACGTATAATACTGTAAAAACGTCAATAAGGATGTGTAAGGAAACCAAGCCCAGATTTGGGACATAATACAATATAGGGAATTGAGTAGTTCCTGAGATTAGCGCGTTCAAAGAAACAAACAAACAAAGTCTCCAGCTCAAACATATATTCTATAAATATGAATCACATGAATCAGTGGAATTTTCGTAAACTACTTTAGTGAAGCTCTACTCACTACATATCAGTGAATTTATGCCTTTGCGCATCCCGTTGCAGGGCGGCGGTAGTTATGTGGGACTCGCTGGCACGCAGAACGTGCCACAATACCCACTAAAACCCAGCGGTGCCCTCATTATCGTAATGGATCACCAAGGAATCGCTATCGCGTGTAACCTTGACGCCGTGACGATTAGCTCGCGGGCTATCGTTGTATAAACGTCCATTCGTATTTATATCATTGATTTCATAATCCAGGTATTATCATATTATAATTGCTAGGTATATTGTCGTATTTCCGTGGCTGACACCGACTCCAAATATAATAATTATTGTTCATTATATTATTGTAGTGATTTGATTATCTCTTAAGTATAGACTCACACACATACTTTTTAATTTTTGTTGAGTTGAACTTTAAATAAATATTTTGATAATTATTTGTTTGTCATTGGTATGTGTTGAGTTAGATGTGAAGTTTAGGTGGGTACCTATCTTCTTGCCAGTTAAACGAATAGACCTTTACTTGAGTAAAAAAAAATAAGTTGATTGTAAGCTATAGGAAAAATATTATATTTTAGTGCATTTCTTGTCATAGAATTTTTTGTTTTGTACTCGTTTTTTTTTTTTTGTAAACATTTTTTTTTGACGTGATAACGTCTTTTAAATCGATGAACGCCGGCTGCACGCACGAAAACGCATGACTCGTTGTCACGTTCCACGAACGAGAGCATGGAACAAGCGATAGAAAGGCACGATCGTCCTAAGCGTTCGGCTTGTGAAGCATCTATCTCTCTTCCACTTCACCGGCCGATGCGTCCGAGTAGAAAAGAAAAAAATATTTGAATTATCGAGTGCACCTAAATGTTAATTTATCGAAAAAAAAAAATAATTTTCATTTAACTACTTCTTTGTATTAAACAAAATAATGATAATTCACAGATAATAATTCAATTCATAAAAGTAAGCAATTTTCATCAATGTTTTCTAATGACGTTATCACGTAAAATTATCCTATGTAAACCGACTTTACAGACAACATTTTTTTTATTATAAATACACATAACGCTTACACCTAAAATACGATAGATAATATTTGATAAGCGTCGAGTAGGGGAGACCGGGGATGGTTGCCTATAGGGGTAGGTAGACTAATCGAAAAAAACTCGTCACTGGTACGAGTGTTGCGTCTTCCTCTCACAGTCGTGTATTACGCTCCGTACACCGCCCCATTTGTCCAAAACACCACATCACGGATACACTTAGTTTTGGAGCAGTGACATGTTTTTTGTTTTCTTACAATGACTCTTACAAGGGGGTAGAAGGGAGTCTCGATAGTTCTTACGTAAGATCACAAAACTGCGCACAGTTAAAATTATTCTTTGAAAAAGCGGGGGCAATCGTACGAGTGCCGAGGTTCGCTTGGATACGTATAGGTAATATTAGAGATGTTCCAGTGGCAGATTTACTTTCCGAGTGGGTTTTAAGCTCCTGGACTGAAAATCTCATGTAGGTAAAAGATAAATAATTAAAAACTAAGTTTATTACTACCAAAAAATAAAAAATATTAGTATCTTTGTAAGTACAAAATAATAAACATTTCTAAAAATTGTTAGTTTGAAAAATAAACATTAAAACCAACCAAATATTTATTCATTTCTTTTCCTTTAGATTACATACATTAAATACTAATCAGGGGGAAGGGGATCGGCATATTCTTATTTTTGCTTATAATAGGGAGGGAGGGGGCTAAAAACTAGCAAAATTAGTCTTACGTAATAAATGAATGGCTCCTAACTTGTAAATTATGGGCATATTCCAAATGTTAAAGAGGAAATGCATTAATAATTATTGAATGCAAACATTGTATTTCTGCTATTGAAGACTGATTATTTCATTTTTAATTTTTGTGTAAATAAAAACGAACATGGTACTGACAATAAATTTAATTTAAAAAATATATATATGTCGGCTGGAAACCGCATATTTAAGAAAAACACGTGGCCGGAAATGATTATTTAAATTAATTTAATGATTATTTTAATTAATTTACGGAACATTAATAGTTTCATTATTCTTTTTGTAAAATTTTGACGTAAGTACCTATCAGTTTAGTTCCTATTTATTTTTATGTAATGATTCAGCTGTTTGAATTGCTGAATAATTTGTGTTAAAATGTTATTGTTATTCCTATTTATTTTTATGTAATGATTTAGCTGTTTGAATTGATGAATAATTTGTTATTTGATATCCCCATACTTTGTAAAATATTAGATGTACCCACATTTTGTAAAATCACTATGCCGGATAGAACTATAAAAGCACCCACTTAGCGATGCACTGGGGACTTCTCAGCCAGCCAGCACTCGGAGCAGACGCATTTGGACTATCCGGTATACGTGAGCCATTTTGTGATATTTTTATAATAATTTAACATTGTATTAACGATTTCTTATTTAAAAGAGTAACTGCTGAGTTTCTTGCCGGTTCTTCTCGGCAGAATCTACATTCCGAACCGGTGGTAGCTTCACGGTAGTCTTTTAACTTTCATTCGTAATCTAAATCAGTAAGAATAAAGATTTCAGCAATTCAGAGTTCTAATTTTTTATTTCCACTAATTTCTAATCCTATATATATATCATTAGCTTTGAAAAAACAAGTATTAATTTACCGAGTTTATAAAAAAAACTATATGTTTAAAGGAGATGGATACGATTCCATACATTCTTGGGCCAAAATGTAATGAAATGAAAATGGTATCAATTAATGCATTCAGACTTATAGATCCCTCGCTGAAAATTCTCTATATTTTGGCTATCTGAGAGCGGAGTTATTAAACGTTTTGTAAAAATGAGGTTATGTTACAATGTCTATTAAAAAACCCGATCACTAAGTTCTTAAAGCACTAATGTTTCTTACATTTAGTGAAGAATGTTTGAGCACTCATTACAAATATCAATAACTTGAAACACTAATAAATATTGTTCAGAATAAAAATAAAACCTTTGAATGTATTTCATACTTAATTCTTCTTCTATTATTATTAAAATGTCATCTAGGAAATGTAGGTAAAAAATAAACGGCTAGTATCAATGTCAGTCAGTTCTTAGCTGTCACTAAAATACGATTTATTTTAAATCAATACGAAATCGATATTATTTTCAAATATTGAATGATATTTTCGCTATTAATATAACTTTATTTAAATGAACTTTATCTTTTACAACTTCAATATTGTGCATCTAAATACTTTGAGTTAATTAACTAGTAGAAACCTTTCTTTTTTTAATTCTGTAATCGATTTTAGTTGAATCGATACCCGATTAATTTGATAAAAACAATCTTTTTCATTTTTCTCCGCTCCCAGATTCAGAATTAAGTTGATTTTTAATATTGTAAGATAAAAAAATATGACCAATTTTTTAAACCATATCTCTACTTATTACATTTTGGCCCAAAAGTCTCCATCTCCTTTAAGAGATATAATCGAACGATCCAATTTCTTTTTTTATGACAAAGAGGTAATAATGGTCGTTGATTTATTTGATACCATTAGAAAAGTTAAATAAAAAATGTTATTAAATAATTAAAATTGTTTCAAAAATAAAAGTTGATAATTTTGTTAATAACTCTATTAGAAATGTGTGTATCTGATTAAATTTTGTTTTAAAATGTTTATCTTAATCTGTTTAGCTCAGTTATATTCAGATAAAGGTTTATTTTTTCCCTCTAATCATGATTTAAGATTTATTGGTAACTATCGGCCAATCTCTTTACTCTCTACCTTATCTAAGATTTTGGAGAAGGTGGTAAATAAAAGAGTGATAAATTATTTAGAAAAAAACGAGCTACTTAGCAAATATCAATTTAGGTTTAGAAAAAATAAATCAACGGAAGACGCTGTTCTAAGATTAACAACCAATATAGTAACTTATTTGGACAGTGGTGACAAGTATAATCTAGAAAGACTTCTAAACGAAGTCTTTCTAGATCTTCAAAAAGCGTTTGACACGGTTTCGATACCAATACTTTTAAAACGCTTAGACAATATTGGCATGAGAGGTGTGGTTCTAGAGTGGTTCACGGATTATCTGACAGAGAGAACGCAATGTGTGAGGGTGGCTGGTGTTATGAGTGATCAACTTACCTGCAGGTTCGGTGTACCACAGGGCAGCACTCTTGGACCTACTTTATTTCTTATCTATATCAATGAACTCTGTAATGTAGCTGCCCAGTGTAACGTCGATATAACTATGTTTGCTGATGATACCGTACTGCTCTTTCACGGAAGAAATTGGGATACTGTTTACAGCAAAGCTGAAAAAGGTCTTTCTGTAGTCACAACCTGGCTGGAGGAAAGCTTGCTGTCTTTAAATATTTCAAAGACGAGTTATCTATGCTTCAGTAAATCCGCCTCGGGTAAACTGTTACCTGAATCTATACTTAGAATACATACATACCCATGCAACCGTATCGTTGATAATGACAACTGTGACTGTGCAACACTTAAAAGAGTTAATTCTGTGAAGTATTTAGGAGTGGTAGTTGATTAAAGACTTAATTGGATCTTACATATTATTACTTTAACAGCTAGGATCAGAAAGTTAATATACATTTTTAAAAATTTACGTACAATATGTAAAGAGAAGCTCCTAATTCAAGTATATCGAGCACTCTGTGAGTGCCTTGTGAGATATTGCATATGTGCATGGGGAGGCGCAGGAAAAACCAACATAATGCTTGCAGAGAAGGCTCAACGCGCGGTCCTAAAAGTAATGCTCTGTCTTCCCTATAAGCATCCCACTGTTGCGGTTTACAAACAAGCTGATGTACTCACTGTAAGACAAACGTACATATACGAAGTTGTCAAACGATACCACAAGAAGTGCGTTCCTAATTTACCTATAATGAACAAAAGGATAAAAAAATGTCCGGTTCATCCTACCAAAACAGCTTTTGGACGAAGACATTATAATTACCATGCTCCAGTTATTTACAATAAAATTAACACGCTTTGCAACATGAGAACACTTAATAACTATATATTAAAGAAAAAAATACTTACCTGGTTAAAATGCTTGGATTATAATGATACAGAGAATCTTTTAGTACAAAACTAACGTAATATATGTATACACACAAACACACACACATACACACATATAAGCTCGTACACATACACATGATAAGAAACAACAATTGAACACACATGGCACATGTTTTCCACTTAAATATTAACTTTAGTTTTAAATTTCATTTTATTAGGTCTTTTTTATGTTCTGTCAAATAAATAATAATTAATTCCTAAGGGCATAAGTTGTTGTAACTTGTAATTGACTGGATGATACTGGCTTCTGCAACACAGTACTACTAGTGCAAGAGTCAGGGCAATCTTTTTACTGTATGAATTCTGATTGTGTCCAATAAAGATTATTATTATTATAAGTCTACTTACCCCGGGCATATATTCTACCTACCCCGGACCAGGGGTAGATTGACTAAGATTTTGTGTCCTGTAAAATGTATTATATCTTCACCATTATATTAAACTAAGACCTAGATATTATATTTTGTATTAGTTTAATAGTTTTTCTATTGACTAATGTGGTTTTATTTTGTATTTATATTAAAACACAAAAAATATGTATGATTTAGTTAAAAAGTAGTCAACCGTCCCCGGTCTCCCCTACATTACAAATACCTATATATTAGATACATTTTTGCAATCTACACCTAAATACTTATACAAAGAGTTCATTTTCCTTTGAGTATTAAATTTACTATGATCAGATATAAAAGGAGCTGTAATAAATTACTAGCATTAGCTTTACTTGACGAACGATAGCGACAACATTACGATGAAATTCAAGAAGAAGGTCGTTATCATAACCGGAGCTAGCTCCGGCATCGGAGCCGCGACGGCGAAGAAGTTTAGCAAGAAGGGTGCTCGCGTCGTGATAGTCGGACGCAACCAAACGAAGCTTTCCGCTGTGGCCAAGCAATGCTGCTCACCGCTCGTGATCCGCGCAGACATCGCTGAAGATGACGAAGCGCGACGAGTTATAAACGAAACTATCAAGAAGTTCGGTCAAATCGATGTCTTGGTCAACAATGCGGGTATCTCACTAGACAACCACGGTCTACTCGGCAACGACATGATGCAAAATTATGACGCCATCATGAAAGTCAACCTCCGTGCCGTTGTTCATTTGACGTCATTAGCAGCTCCACACCTGATTAAAACTAAGGGTAACATTATAAATGTATCGAGCGTTGCAGGAATGTCACCACCATTTGGTGTAGGATTGTCGAACTACTTCTTCTTGAAAGCGGCGTTGAATCATTTCACCGTCTGCGCTGCGGTGGAGTTGGGAGTTCATGGTGTAAGAGTAAATACGCTCAGCCCCGGACCTGTGAAAACAGACTTATTAGAAAACGGTAAATCTCAATTGACTCATGATATGTTGCAACAGTTTACTATTCTCAACAGAGTATCGGAACCCGAGGAAATGGCAGACGTGATCTTGTACCTCGCGAGCGACAAGGCGAAAGGAGTCACGGGATCTAATTATGTAAATGACAACGGAGCGATCATTAAAATACCTTAACATTTAATTTGGCTTTAATTAAAACGCTATGTGTATTTTTCTAAGCGTTGAATTTGTAAAAGCATGACAACGTTTAATTTCTATTATTAGTTATTATAGCACGTCGGGTAAGATTTCCCTAAAAAATATTAAAAAGTGAAGTACTGTGTATGTTTTAATTTATCATTGTTCTATTTTTACATCTGATTATAAATAGCTTAATTTTCTATATATATCATGATGATCAATGTATTATCATAATATGTCGTGAGCATGTGTAAGCTGACTTTTTAAATCTCGGCTTTCATTGAGAGGGTCCTTCCGAGTAAGACAGTGACAGACATATTGAAGTACTTTTTACCGACCTCAGACTGACATAAACAATGCCATACTAACTCTTGGAGCTTTTCTGCTATGTTACGTATCGGAATACTATATCTTCCTTGCATTCATCTCTTTCACACACAGGTGGGTGCCCACTGTAATAAAATTATTTATTTATTTGTATTTACATATAAACATTATCGCACACTAAGTAATACATAAAAGAACAAAAAAAACAAATACAAAATGGAGTGCAAAGGCGGTCTTATACAGTTTTGTTCGAATTAATGTGAACAGAAATGATAATTTGAAAAAATCAACATTTATTAGTTATAGAACAAAAAAAAAATCGGAGAAATGAATACAATTTATGTTGTTTTAATAGAAAATGTGCCCTTCCTTGGCTTTTATAACTTCTTCAACACGATTTGGCATAGAATCGACAAGTTTTTTACAGTTTTCTTATATTTACTGGTCTCGAAACCATGTATGGATTACAGCCTCAATCAGTTTTGTCTTTGTTGTGCAATCCGTTTTACGAAGTCTAGCTTTCACAATAGCCCAAAAATTTTCAATGGGGTTAAAGTCCGGTGAGTTCCCTGGCCATTCGAGCCATGATATTTTGTTGTCCATGAAATATTTCTTCATGATGACACCTGCAACTATCAGTTGCGTAATGCACATGATGCGCTAATAGATTCGTCAAAGATTTTATGATATCTTTTACAAACTCGTGTAACGCGTAAGAAATAGTTAACATCGGTTTACTTTTTAGAGCTTCTTTCTAGATCTTTCTAGATTCGCGCATGAATCAACATTATTGTAATTACTTATTTTATCATTTTTTTCTATCAGCGTTTATCATATTTAATAATATACCTACATTTTCGGGTAAGTGTTGCAAGTCATGTGTGATAAAAAAAATATATATATTATCTTAACCTACTTTATAACATGATACTAAATCGATGTATTGTTTTTTTTTTCAATAAATGACATCATAATTTATTATATACGTAGGGTAAACCACCCAATCGTTGGCACTTTAAGAGTGAGCTTAATGTCAGTCTGAAATAAAATCACCATAAAATCTCATTTTCAAAAGCTAGTAGACGAAACATGTGACAGAATCAACGAAAATACTTTCATTTTTGTTTTTATAACCATTTTGATGTAATTGAATAGTATTAAATAAAGGTTTTACACTTAAATCTAAAAGACTACAGAAAATCCTATTATTGGCATATAAATTCTTAATATTGGCATTTACTAGTCCAATTATTGGCACATAGTTAAAGTAGGAAATAGATAGATAAAATGTAAAGGTAGGATAGGAAAAAATGCCTACCATATATGTACTTAGGGTATAATTAAAAAACTGTTTTACAAGGTCTGCTTTTATTTTGGTATGTTATGTACCGCCACTCTAATACCATCTTCTGCCAACCACTTTTTAGAGGTCTAAAAGCTGAGACATCTGCAGGCTGATGCAAGCGAGTGCAATTGGAATAAAGTGCTATAAGCACAATATCCAACGAGGAACAAAGCTCACTGACGGCGTAAGTGAGGTGAGTTTTGTGTCCACAAATAAAATGATCGGAAATGGTACTTGATTTCGCACGAGATGCGGATGTAACACTTTTTCTATATATTGGGAGAAAATTTCTGTTCTATCCATCCATTGTCACTAAGGCCTATACCCCAATCTGCTGGTATCTTTGAAGCAATTTCACTTGGCAAGCGCTCGCTCGTACGGGAATATAACCATAGGTGGGGTGATTTCGCCATTGGCAGCAAAAGTAAACATCACTATTAGTTAACTTTTAGCTGAGACGTGGTTGACCTCGTAAAAGTTTTTTGCACCCTTTGGTGCCAAGACCACACCTGTCTTTGCGCAAAAAACGAAATTGGTTTCGTCACCATTCAAGGCTCTTTTTGGGTCTAATAGAATTTCAAACAAATGTGATCTTTTAGATATATTTCAATTGCCTGAAACCATCCTTTTATGTCGTTTTCTGATACGGAAGCACTTGCCGCCGTTACTGCTTCAGGAGTTCTTATAACAATATGTGGGTGCCGCTTTAAGAAAAGTTTAAACAATTTATCTCCTGGAATGTTGTCTCTGAACGAGTAAGATCGGCCGCTTTTTTTTTATAAATTCTGAGACACTATTAAAAAGATCTTCTTTACGTTTAGGAAAACCCTTCGCATGGCTGACATTTAACCAATTTTGTATTTTATTCTCTTCGTCGTTAAGTACTGGACTCGGGCCAGGCTGAGGTTTATGATCTGATTTCATAATGCGAAATTGTAATGTAGCCCGAGGAACTTGATATTGTTTCGCTGCTTGCTTTTTGGCCATGCCATTTTTAATAGCATCTAAAGCTTTTTTTCCTCACTATTATTATTTTCGTTTCCTTATTTCTATTTTTCCTCTGGACTTTTTTTATTTGTTTCTTCTTCATTTCGTTTCTTTATTGTTTACGATGTACTCTATATGAAAAAAAAATACATATATGTTATTAGCACTCCATATTCTATTATGGGCACTACTGTCAATAATTAGCTTTTGCTATTGGCACTGTGGGCCAACATTTGGAAATTGCTGTTTAAGAAAAAATATTGATGGGCAAACAATAATTTGAACCCTTTTAAAAACTAATGTTTGAATCTACTGTTTAGAGGTGTAATTAAGTATATAAAATTATTTAGAAAGTATCAATAAGCCGAATAGCTGCGATATATTATGATTAATTAAACTCTCACCTTAAGGGGGTGGTCGGGATTTATTGTAGTTAAAGAAATTCATATTCAGCAAAAGTACTGCGATTTCTCGTATGTAAAAAATATGCATAGAAATCTTCAAGATATTTACTGTTTCGGTGAAATTACGAAAACACGATAGAAATAACTTCATTCGATAGAAAATAATCACAAAGTAAGGTCTTTGAAATGGTTTGAAACGGTTTAAATAAAGAAAGCAAACGAGCAACCACCTAAAAGTTTTCTCAGAATATTAAACATGTTAAAATTGAACTATTTGATGTTGGGTTTTCGATATTTTTGTACTTTTCATTCATGATTTATCAATATTATAATTTGTCGGTTACGCCATCCATTCCGAGCGATTTCAAATCGGTTCTCCTTCACTTACTCGCTGCGTTCGACAGTGACAGTCTAAACGTGATGCTAAATAGACGTGTGTCGCTTTAGTCTCCAAACGCGCTTCGTATATTCACGAAAATACAGAACAAATACTAGTAAAATGGGCAATAAAGAGCTAAAAAAAAAGAAGAGGAACCAGAAGGGCCCGAAAAAATAAAGGTTTACATATGGTAAAAGTGCAAAGGTAAGTAATAAATTATTATAATTTATTAACTAGTTAATCAATTGCTGTTAGTGTGTGTACCTTTATTTCACTAATATCTGCATTGACAGCGTTGCTTTGTGGTCTGGCGACAGAATCAAGTTTTTGAGACGTTAGGTTCGATCCTCAAAAAATTTTTAGTTTTGGTAGAATTATGTTTTTGTTTATTATTTTTTTTATGCAGCTACTTGTGTGTGTAGGAAAAATACTTATATATCTTACTTATTTTTTTAATCAATTTTTTTTTACCCGACTGCGACAGAAGGAGAGTTATGTTTTTCGAGTGTATGTATGTATGTGTGTATGTGTGTATGTGTGTATGTGTGTGCGTGTGCGTGTGCGTGTGTGTGTGTGTGTGTGTGTGTATGTATGTATGTATGTATGTATATATGTATTTATGTATGTATGTATGTATGTCCATTTCGCGGCGCCCGCAATTGGCGGAATGAGGGGGGGGGGGAGTTGAATTTTTTTTCTTACTGTAGCAATATGGGTATCAAATGAAAGTTAGTAAATTGTTTTATTCTTTTTAGTTTATAATAAGAGTATTTTACGCAGTCGGGTTTTTTTGATTTTTTTTAATTAAGCATACTTGTGAAATAAAGATCATACTTTGATATACAGGGTGACTGGTGAATTACCATCGATATTTGGGGAGAACGCTCGGCGCGCGGTTCCCATTCGGGTCATGCAATAAAAATAGGTACTTAATTTTTGACCAAATTTTCATAAATTTCAATTCAAATAAATGAAGCGATGACACTTTTCCAGTCATGCCGGCGGCACATGCACAGGTGTTGTAATGTGTCGCTTGTTCACACCTAAAAATTGCCAAAGTCACATAATTTACCTAGTCAACAAATTTGTTGCTTAAACGAGTAAAATATCTTAGTATTTTTGCCTTTCCTAAGCCAGGATTAAAGTATTAAGGGGGACTAGATCATGCTTGTTTATCCTGCTACCCTGTTTACACGTGGCGGCGTTTGGACGTAGATAAACTACCTGTTTTGTGTCGAAAGTGCAGGTAGCTGCTAGCGTGTCCAGACGATGCGTAAATAATTGGATAATTGTTGAGTAACTTTACTTAAAAGTTTATTAATATTTACCTATTTTTTTTACATGATTCGAGTGGGAACCGTGCGCCGAGCGCTCTCCCCGAATGTCGATGGTAATTCACCAGTTACCCTGTATAATTAAAATTTCCAGAAAACGACGGTGTATTTCTGAAGATGATGCAATAGACACTGGAACAACCGCTACCACCACTCGCATGTATGTACAATTCGATGTAAACCGAATATTATTGCTCGCGTACGGTGGGTCACTCGCTAAATATAAACCACCAGTGCAATATGAGCTAATATCACTATGGATAAGCTCGACGGGGAACTGGCAGAGGAAGTCGCAATCGTCGGCCACTGGAGTCTCCCGCCGCTTTCGGAGCTTGGGGTGGATGAGGCGGCTAGCCGGCTCTGCGACGCATTCACTGCTGTCTGCAGAGCGGCCATGCCGCCCACGAAGCGTCCATACCCACGGCGGGCACTCTACAGGTGGTCGGCTGAGATAGCTGGCCTCCGGGCCGCCTGCAACGGGGCCAGGAGACAATTACCCGGAGCAGGCGGAGACGCTCCCAGGACGTGGACAGGGACGATAGGCTGCGCAGGATCTACGTGTAGAAAACGAAGATCCTGCGGTAGGCCATATGCCGAGCCAAGGAGGAATCTTGGCTGGAGTTAGTTGGGGGTCTGGAGAGAGACCCCCGGGGCCGAACGTATAATTGGGCGCGGAACAAGCTCCGCACCCAGTCGGCCCCCATCAGCGAAACGCTCCAGCCGGACCGACTGGGGAGGGACCCGAGCGCTTTGTTCCCTCAGAATGGCTCGGCAGATGCCGGACGAGGAGGAGGGTGTTCCGCCACCCGTCACAGAGGCTGCAATGGAGGCGGTGATTACCCGTCTCCAAAATAAGAAGAGGGCGCCGGGTCCAGACGGGGTGCACGGGAGAGTCCTTGCGACCGCTCTCGGGCACCTCGGCGACAGCCTCCGGGAGCTATTTGACCGCTGCCTGCGGTCTGGCCAGTTCCCGGGGGTCTGGAAAGACGGTCGGCTCTGCCTATTTCCTTAGGCAGGTCGGACCCCGGACTCGGCTTCGGTGGTGCGACCGGTGGTTTTGCTGAACGAAGCTAGGAAGGCCTTGGAGAAGATAATCCCTACCTATACCTCCCGACCTCTCCGATCGGAGGGTAGGGTTAGAGGGTTTAGGGCTCCGTGTCAGGATTGATAAGACCGAAGCCTAACTATTCCGCGGGACCGGCCGCAAGGGACCTCCACCGGGGGCTACCCTGCAGATTGGAGAGGGAAGGGTCAGGATGAGCCCCCAAGTGAAATGTCTGGGGCTCATCCTTGACGGAGGGTGGACCTTCGGCCCACATTTAGCTATGGTAGGACCGAGGTTCATGAAGGCGGCGAGTGCGCTAGGCAGACTCCTCCCGAACCTCGGAGGACCCAGCGCCGCCTGCAGGCAGCTGTATTCTGGAGTCTGCCGGAGTATGGCGACGTACAGTGCCCCGATTTTGGGCGGTTCGCCTCACCGCGAGAAATAAAGCAGCGCTGCGCGCTGCGCTGAGGGCAATCGCGGTGAGGGTGATTCGGGAGTACTGTACGGTATCGTGGGCTGCAGCTACTGCTCTAGCCGGCGACCCCCCGTGGGAGCTCGTGGCGGAAGTTCTTGCCGAGACCTACTCATATATCTCGGGTAGGAGGGCTCTTGGTGAGAACCCTACGTTGGACGGGATCCTACGGGTGCGTCGGATAGGGCAGGAAGCGCTTATGCGGAGGTGGGGGAAGGACCTGGCGGGGCAGCCGTACGGTACATGCGTAACGACTGCCATTCGCCCAGTCCTTGAGCGGTGGATGCGTCGAAAACGCAAGCCCCTCAACTTCCGTCGGACGCAGGTTCTCACCGGGCACGGTTGCTTTGGTGACTACCTGTGCCGGACGGCCCAGAGGGAGCTGACGACTGAATGTTATGATTGTGGCGCGGCGGTGGACTCTGCCCAGCACACCCTCGAGGTGTGCCCGAGATGGGCGGCGCTGCGTCAAGGTCTGACGTCGGTCCTCGGTGGGGACTTGTCGCTTCCGAGCGTCATCACCGCGATGCTCGGTGACGACGAGTCCTGGAAGGCGATAGTCTTCTTCTGCGAGACAGTAATGTCCCAGAAGGAGGCCGACGAGTGGGTGAGAGAGGAAGCCGCCGACGTGGCCTCCATCCGCGGGCGACGAATGGGGGTGCGTAGGAGGCGCTACTTAATGCGCCTCCAGTAACGCCCCTGTGTCCGTATTGGGCTGTGATGGGAACCCGGTCCTACTAGACACGGCGTCGTCGGGACTGTTCAGAGTTTATAGCCCGTCGTGGTAAACCACGCACGATTTTATCCGATAGTGGAACTAATTTTGTAGGCACCTGTAATGAACTAAATACTTTTTTGCAGACGTTTAATCTTGACTCGTGTGTTGCACAGGAAGGCATCGAATTTAGTTTCACGCCACCTTATTCTCCCCATTTCAATGGCGTTGCAGAGGCCGCCGTGCGGTCGATCAAGCATCATTTAATTCGACTGCTGCACCAGCATCACTTCACGTACGAAGAGCTGTATACGTGTCTTACACAAATTGAATCAATTTTAAACTCCCGACCTCTAACTCCTCTGTCCTCCGATCCTCTTGACTTCTCTGCCTTAACACCTGCCCACTTTTTGATTAGACGACCACTAACATCTGTACCTTATCCACAGTTAACAGAAATCAGTATCGGCCGACTAGGACGCTTCCAAAGGGTGGAGCAGCTTAAACAACATTTTTGGAACAGGTACCATACGGAGTACATACATCTACTGCAACAGAAGACCAAGCGGTCTACATCTTCCAGTGACATTAAAGTAGGATCTCTTGTACTCATAAAAGAAAAGGCCCTGCCTCCTCTATTGTGGTGTCTTTGACGTATTGTGCAAGTGTATCCAGGAGGTGACGGAGCGACGAGAGTGGCGGATATCAAGACAAAGAAGGGCACGATACGGCGCGTCTTCAACAACATTTGCCCACTACCTCTTTGAAGTTTACCCTTCAACCCGGGGAGCTTGTTCGAGCGATATTGCCCGCGCGCTGCGACGGGGATACAGCGGGTAGCAGGCGGGGGCCGTAGCACGGCCAATAGCTCCACGCAGTACGAGACTTGCATCGGGACACCACCGGCGACGCACGTTTAACCTATCTTATAATATTATTTTTGTACGGTCAATATACCAGCCTACATACAGTCCACTAGTCTTATTTCTCTTTTAGTCATAGGACCCTAACAAATAGAATAGAATTTTATTGAGAGATATTTATACACTGTTACACATAAAAATTAAATAATTTAATACACAATAAAAGAAATACTTAAAAAAAAGGTAAAAAATATATAATAAATAATAATATATAATATATGTCGGCGGGAAACCGCATATTTAAGAAAAACACAGATAGAAATGATTATTTAAATGAATCTAATGATTATTTTAATTAATTGTACTGGCAATATTGTTTCTGCATTATGATTTAATAATTTTAATTTTGATCTTAAATTTAAATAATTCTAAAAACAAAAGTTTGTACAAAAATATCTAGTTTATTTCCGTATTTAATTTAAATTATTTAATTAAAACCATTCTTGTAAAACTCGAAGTATAATGTTAAACTCTAGAGAAACGCTTTGTCAATGGTACTAACTAAGATGGCCGTTCGAGCGCGGAGTATAAAAGGCGTGCGGGGGGGTGACGCGTCCTCTTTGCTCGGGCGCTCGGACGGCGTAACGTAAGTTAAGTAATTTGTTAATACTAGACTTCTGTTGTATTGTTAATTACATTACATATAAACATAAAGCCGGCGATTCCATGCTGTTCTATAAGTATTGTTTTCAATAATGAGTTTCGACTGTATTGTTAATTACTTACAAAGCAGGCGAGTCCAGACTGTTCCGTAAGACCCCGTTCAGATGACAAGCGCTTAACGCGCGTTATGATAACGCGCGCTTACAACTACATACATTTTATTCAGGCCGTACACATGCTAACGCGCGTTTAACGCGCGTTAGCATGTGTACGGCCGTACGTACGGCATGTGTAGTTGTAAGCGCGCGTTATCATAACGCGCGTTAAGCGCTTGTCATCTGAACGGGGTCTAAGTTAACTATTCTTCTCAATAATAAATTGCATTTGTTTTGTTACTTAAATATAAAGCTGGACTGATCTAGACAGTTCGATAAGTTAAGTAATACTTTCAATAATCAGTTTCCATTGTTACGATAAGTACCTACGTACGAAGCGTGTAAACTAGACTGTTCCTTATTTTCAATAATAATTCACTGTACTATTTGTTACATACGAAGTAGGTAAATTTAGATTGTTTCATAAGTTAACTACCTATTGTTTTAAATGAGTAGTCTCTGTTTTATTAATTACTCGTAAGGCAGACGATTCTACACTGTTCCATATTAATATGGCCCGTTCCGCTACGAGCTTGCGAGGCGGGTGAATTTCGATCACTATAGCTATTGTTTAAATGCTTTAAATTAATAAGTAAATAATAAGAGCTTCCATTATTGTAAATTGACGAAGTTAACTTAATTAAATAAATTCATAGTTTGTATTATTTGGTTATGCACGTACAGGAATAGTAAATTCATAAGTGATTAATAATAATAATAATTTACAATAAAAGTTATTTGTAACAGTTCGTAGTTTGTACTCCTAAATCCTTTAATTACCCAAATGAGTAATAAGATTGTAGGCAGTGACGTCAGCGGTGCTGGCGTCCTTTATTTTAATATCAGTCAACCCCCTTCAAAATCCGAGATCAGAAGTGGGATCGCTCCAGCGATCCCTTTCTGCCGCTCAGTATGTTTCAGATCCTGGCTTCACAAACGAGGACCTCGAAGTACCACGTGCCGATGCCCCCCCGGCCTGAGTACGCTTATATCGACCTATGCTGCAATTCCGTCGCAGTCACTGAAAGCAGGCGCTACAAACACATATACAGTGACGGATGACCGAGGCGGCTACGAAAGATAAAGCAAGATTCGATGGAGGATGGTCAAAAATCACTTCATTTTCAACGATACTGTGTTAATTAAGAATAACCCTAGAAATCAAGTTTTTAATTAACCTTACATTCAGTGACATTTTTGAAGTTTACAGAGTACTCGAGATTGACAGATGGTAAAGAAAGCCATCGATCTCTACAGACGGCCACGCAAGGTTGAGAAATAAAGCGCTGCAGAGCACGCATCGCTCGCAGAATGGCCGTATCGGCGGAAGAAGATGCTGAGATTCGCCTTGGCCAGCCCGAGTGATCACAACGACGAGCACTCATCATGGCATTAAAAGTTGAGTAAAAATTCACCTAGTTTAGTGGTACCTCTGAGCTAACCACGAGTTACCCTCGTGCTAACCACGGATCCATGATGTATCCACAGAGAACCATGAGATACCGTTGGGACGCCTTGTGGAACCGTGGTAGACACGTATACACCACAGATCTAAGATAACCTTTAACGTTAATAAATAAAGAAAACACAGTTATGAGTGAAGTACTAACAAAATGTGTGGGTAGATTTTATGACTAGTAATAAATATTGGCATATTAATTTACACCATAAATCTGGAGAGTGATACCTCTGAGCTAACCACGTGTTACACTCGTGCTAACCACGGATCCATGATGTATCCACAGAGAACCATGAGATACCGTTGGGACGCCTTGTGGAGCCGTGGTAGACACGTACTCACCACAGATCTATGAGAACCTTCAACATTAATAAAAATCTAGATATAGTTGTGAGTGTATTAATCATAGAAACTACCCATGTTTATTTACAAAACAGGTGCATGAGAGATTTCTTTCTGTACTGCTTTTATAACACTATTTGAAATAACATGTGTTGCTTACATATACCTGCTTCAGAGAAATCACTTTAATTTTATGATTACAACAGTTGTGTTGATGTGACTAAGCAACGCCAGTTGCTTACAGACCCACTACTCAGAGAAAGTTCTTTCTTCGCTTACAGTTCCACAAGATCCAACGAAAACCTGTAAGAATCAACAAGGCAGGCGCAGAGCACGCGCCGCCTATCAGAATGGCCGTGTCGGCGGGAAACCGCATATTTAAGAAAAACACAGCTAGAAATGATTATTTAAATGAATCTAATGATTATTTTAATTAATTGTACTGGCAATATTGTTTCTGCATTATGATTTAATAATTTTAATTTTGATCTTAAATTTAAATAATTCTAAAAACAAAAGTTTGTACAAAAATATCTAGTTTATTTCCGTATTTAATTTAAATTATTTAATTAAAACCATTCTTGTAAAACTCGAAGTATAATGTTAAACTCTAGAGAAACGCTTTGTCAATGGTACTAACTAAGATGGCCGTTCGAGCGCGGAGTATAAAAGGCGTGCGGGGGGGTGACGCGTCCTCTTTGCTCGGGCGCTCGGACGGCGTAACGTAAGTTAAGTAATTTGTTAATACTAGACTCCTGTTGTATTGTTAATTACATTACATATAAACATAAAGCCGGCGATTCCATGCTGTTCTATAAGTATTGTTTTCAATAATGAGTTTCGACTGTATTGTTAATTACTTACAAAGCAGGCGAGTCCAGACTGTTCCGTAAGTTAACTATTCTTCTCAATAATAAATTGCATTTGTTTTGTTACTTAAATATAAAGCTGGACTGATCTAGACAGTTCGATAAGTTAAGTAATACTTTCAATAATCAGTTTCCATTGTTACGATAAGTACCTACGTACGAAGCGTGTAAACTAGACTGTTCCTTATTTTCAATAATAATTCACTGTACTATTTGTTACATACGAAGTAGGTAAATTTAGATTGTTTCATAAGTTAACTACCTATTGTTTTAAATGAGTAGTCTCTGTTTTATTAATTACTCGTAAGGCAGACGATTCTACACTGTTCCATATTAATATGGCCCGTTCCGCTACGAACTTGCGAGGCGGGTGAATTTCGATCACTATAGCTATTGTTTAAATGCTTTAAATTAATAAGTAAATAATAAGAGCTTCCATTATTGTAAATTGACGAAGTTAACTTAATTAAATAAATTCATAGTTTGTATTATTTGGTTATGCACGTACAGGAATAGTAAATTCATAAGTGATTAATAATAATAATAATTTACAATAAAAGTTATTTGTAACAGTTCGTAGTTTGTACTCCTAAATCCTTTAATTACCCAAATGAGTAATAAGATTGTAGGCAGTGACGTCAGCGGTGCTGGCGTCCTTTATTTTAATATCAGTCAACCCCCTTCAAAATCCGAGATATATAATAAATATATAATAATATTTATACAAAAAAAAGAATAAAATATACGTAGTTCAATTTAAAAAAAATAAACAAAAGAAGTATTTGTGTATACAATTAAAGCAACAAACATACAAAATTACAAATACATTTAATACATATTATTATGTTTAAAACGGGTACATACCACGATATAACACAAGTGATTTTGTGTCAATATTTCGACCCAGTTGCACCGTTGCGTGGTATGTACCCGTTTTAAACATAATAATATGTCTTCAAACCACGAAATAAGTCTTAAAACATTTAATACATACAATAACATATAAAATTACAAATACTTAAATTAAGTTACAAAAAAAAAGAATTGACAAAATATATACAAATATGCGCTTGAATATGATATTGTAAAAAAATTACCGAGAGCCCTGCCGTACCTGCTAAAGTTCTGGTCGTAGACATCCATATTGCAATCTAGGTAATAAAATTTTGTAAGTAATACCAGCCCTCCCATATACTTACGTACAACATACTTCCATAAACATTATTTTTTAGAACTGAAGAAAATATTGATATTTTGTTGATACATATTTTGATACCTGCTTTATGATCAACGGTCGTAAGTTTACAGATGATTTTATTACAAAATAAATGTTTAGTGGATATTACATAAATTATTTTCAAAAGATTTTTATTATTATTATATTGTCTAATGTCACTTTTAATTTTTGTTTGTTTTTTATAGTTTTATTATTAAAAGTCATTTTTCATAAAAAGAAACTTTACATTTAGATTGTGTATGTAATGGGTTCGCATTAGGAGCAAAAAACGAAAAAGTTTTATAGATATTATATAGAGGGCTCGGAAACTAAAATTCCTTATTTAGCGAAGAGATGGCGTTAGTTAAAAAGGTTCGTTGAACCTGTGCGTTCGGGCAGCGAGGGGCAGGTAAGGTGTTGGGAGGAGATGCGGAACTCAAACGCTCAAGGTCATTCGCTCATCTAAGCCCCTTAAGAAAAAACCAAAGTAACTACTACAAATCACTAGCACAAAATGTCAGTTGTTGTTTCTAAATCGCCATATTGGTTATTGGAGCAGTGTTGGCAATTTCTAACAGAAAAATAATACTATTTTATATATATTAATACAGTTATAGCAGGAAATTGGACTTAGGATGTCAATGAAAATACCAATTGTCAATAATGCAACGTTTCGATCATATATTTGACTTTCATCAGACATCTAAAATTTAATTACACAAAACACATTTATTACAAAAAGCTGTACACAACCAATATTATTTTTTTATGGAAAACATATTTACCTTAACTCGTAGTATACAACTAACATCATATATATTGAAAACTTGATCTCAATTAATTTTAAATCCATACTTTTGTTGAGTAACTATTTCGAAACATAAATGTGACAAACTCGTACACAGAAATACAAATTATCAGTCATTAACGTCTAATATAAATGTTCCTACACACAAATACCCACAAATTCAAATAATACTAAATATACAATTATGTTGTTACCCACATTTTTTTTTCTTTTAAATATTATTTCATATTTTTATTTATTTATTTGCCGGCTGCACGCACGAAAAAGCATAACTCATTGTCACGTTCCGCGAGCGAAAGCGCGGAACAAGCTATAGAGAGCCACGATCGGCCTAAGCATTCGGCTTGTGACGAATCTATCTTTCTTATAGTGACGGTACGCACCCGCGACAAGCTATATAATTGGTCGTCTCGGTTCTGTTGTCTCTGTCTCTTGTCACGGTCGCCTGTCGCGGTCGCCTGTCGCGGCCACGTGTCGCGGGCGCGAACCGCCACCATTACATAACACTACAAGCCAATGAATCTAAATGAAAATTACAGATGGCGCGCGCCACTAACTCGGCGGCGGCGCATCGTCTTATTATAACTTCTTACGTGCCTACATAATTACACACACACTTTTTTCATCAATGTTTTCTTATGACGTTATCATGTAAAATTATCGTCCGTAAACCGACTTTACAGACAAGCAATTTTTTTATCATATAAGCTCGTTTCATAGTAATTTTAAAAGTTAACAATTTCATAAAAGCTTAATTTATATTAAAAATAGGGTGGGATACAAGAAAATTACCTCTGTATGCCTTATCGGCTAGCTTATTGTTAGTGTTATTTATTTTGAGGTTAGTATTAATATATACAAAATATTCTATTTAATTTGTTAATGTCACCACGCGGTTGAAACCGCAGGAAGCTCATTTTCTCATTTTGTCCTTTTTTTTTGTCGCAGGGGAATCCATTTACGGATGATATCCAGGATGCCCGGGTCGGCAGTCCTAGACCTTTTTTTTTTTTTTTTTTTTTTTTTATATGTTAGTTGGATAGGCAAACTGGCAGACGTTCCACCTGATGGTAAGTGGTCGACGTCGCCCATGAACATAAACTAGTTTACCTGGAACTAGCCCAGTCAACTCATTTATGTGTTGCCTATCCTGAGACATATGATGTTAAGTCTCGGTGCCAGTAATTACACTGCCTGTCTTGCCCTTCTTTCCGAAACACAGCAAAGCTGTTTCACGGAAGAAATAAGCAAGATGGTGGTACCCATGCAGCCGGGAGCGCGGCACAGCGCATCCCTCCCACCGGTGACCTATGTCGGACTCGGCACTTTGGGAGTGCAATACCGTACTAAACCCCTGCGGGAGCCTTCAGCCGCTTTAATTGGAGGGCCCCGGATCTGCAGGCAACAGGATCCCTCCAGCGACAGGCTGGCCTCGGCGAAAAGGCCAGACTTCTCCTCCATGGGGACTGTCCGGCTCACCTCTGAACAGTCCCGACGACGCCGTATCTAGCAGGACCGGGTTCCCATCCCGGCCCGACACGGGCACAGGGGCGTTACTGGAGGCGCATTAAGTAGCGCCTCCTACGCACCCCCATTCGTCGCCCGCGGATGGAGGCCACGTCGGCGGCCTCCTCTCTCACCCGCTCGTCGGCCTCCTTCTGGGACATTACTGTCTCGCAGAAAGAGACCATCGCCTTCCAGGACTCGTCGTCGCCGAGCATCGCGATGATAATGCTCGGGAGCGACAAGTCCCCTCCGAGGACCGACGTCAGACCTTGACGCAGCGCCGCCCATCTCGGGCACACCTCGAGGGTGTGCTGGGCGGAGTCCACCGCCGCGCCATAATCGTGACATTCAGTCGTCGGCTCTCTCTGGGCCGTCCGGCACAGGTAGTCACCAAAGCAACCGTGCCCGGTGAAAACCTGCGTCAGACGGAAGGTGAGGGGCTTGCGTTTTCGACGCATCCACCGCTCAAGGACCGGGCGAATGGCAGCCGTTACGCGTGTGCCGTACGGCTGCCCCGCCAGGTCCTCCCCCCAACTCCGCATAAGCGCTTCCTGCCCTATCCGACGCACCCGTAGGATCCCGTCCAACGTAGGGTTCTCACCAAGAGCCCTCCTACCCGAGACGTATGAGTAGGTCTCGGCAAGAACCTCCGCCACGAGCTCCCACGGGGGGTCACCGGCTAGAGCAGTAGCTGCAGCCCACGATACCGTACGGTACCCCCGAATCACCCTCACCGCGATTGTTCGCTGCGCAGCACGAAGCGCCGCCCTATTTTTCGCGGTGAGGCGATCCGCCCAAACCGGGGCACCGTACGTCGCCATACTCCGGCAGACTCCGGAGTACAGCTGCCTGCAGGCGGCGCTGGGTCCTCCGAGGTTCGGGAGGAGTGTGCCCAGCGCACTCGCCGCCTTCACGACCTTCGGTCCTACCATCGCGAAATGTGGGCCGAAGGTCCACCCTCCGTCCAGGATGAGCCCGAGATATTTCATTTGGGGGCTCATCCTGACTCTCCCCTCTCCGATCTGAAGGGTAGCCCCCGGTGGAGGTCCCTTACGGCCGGTCCCGCGGAAGAGCAGGGCTTCGGTCTTGTCAATCCTGACACGAAGCCCTAAACTCTCTATGCGGCTGATCACGAGGCCGAGTCCGACCTCGACCAGCCGCGCCGCCTCGTTTCTCATTTTGTCCTACACTTATCAGTTTTAAAAATTAAATATTAAAAACACTTCATACTAAACGATTTTCAGTATAGTGAAACCCTGTGTCGAGAGTCTAGTAATGTATAGAATACAAACACAAACTCACAGACACAACAAACATCCGTATGATCTGTAAACGCAATTTTCAGGTGAAGGGAGCGAACCCGCGACCGTTAGCATAAAAGTTATTTGCTGTAACCACTGTTCCAACTCGTCATCAATAAACTTTCTAAGCTCAATTCATTACTTTAATTTTTGTAAATGACATAATAATCCTAATGCTATTACAAAAATTCACAGGAAAGAACTCGTGTACCTAATAAATTTGAATAAGCACCTTTGAATTTTTAAGTGTTAAGTTCCCTTTATACCATACGATTTATCGTGAACTCTCTACGAAGGACTCAAAATATTTCTATTAATACGCAGATGTGCGAAAAATTAAAACAATTGTTTATTGGATTCTTTTTATATTTACTATTTCTTGCAGAAAAAAAGAATTTAAATACTTTCGCCTACTATGTACTTAATTTTAATAATAGTTTCCTTGACAGTCTCTAATTTTTATCGTCACACTTTATCACAGCTCTAGGAAGGCCCAAAATTTTTAAAAAGACAAAACAAGAGATATGACGACTATAAAATTAATGAACGCCAATATGTTTTTTTTTTATTTTATTTTATTTTTTTTTATTGTACATTATTCTAGGTAGGTATATAAACAACAAAGTTACGAACTTTTATTAATAATTTACTTTTTCTTTGAATATAATTTTAATTTAATTTTTTTTTACTTGAGTGTAAGATTACGTGAAACTAATAGGTAATTGAGATAATTATATTGAAATATAGTCAATATTTTTTTTCTTCTTCTTATAGTGCCTCTCCAACTAGTGAAGGTTGGCTATCAGCTTTTTAATGTCTTCTTTGTTAATAGCTCTGCGAAATAACTCAGCGGCGCTGGCTATTCCGGTCCACTCTCGGATGTTTCGTAACCACGACTTCTTTCTTCTGCCAACCCTCCTCTTTCCAGCGACCTTTCCCATCATGATGAGCTGCAACAAACTGTATCGCTGATGTCGAAGAACATGACCCAAGTAGGAGATCTTCCGTTGCTTAACGGTGAGCATGAGTGCACGTTTCTGGCCAATCCTTTTCAATAATTTGACGTTGGTGACCTTCTGAGTCCAGCTTATGGATAGCATGCGTCTATACGTCCACATTTCGAAAGCCTCTATACGCTTTCGAAGGTCTTCTTTTATGGTCCAAGCCTCACATCCGTACAATATAATGGGCCAGATGTAACAGTGGAGCAAACGAGTTCGTAACTTGATGTTAATGTTACGGTTACAAAGTACTTTTCTCATTGTGTTAAAAGCACTACGGGTGATTTCGATACGCGTCTTTATTTCTAAGTCGCTATTCCATTCCTCGTTTAGCCATGTCCCCAGGTATTTGTACTTCCGAACTCTTTCTAGATTTTGGCCTGACACCGTTATTCTCGTCGTGGTATCCAACGTATTGGAAATGACCATAAATTTTGTTTTATTTATGTTCATTCTGAGACCAGCCTCACTACTACATCCCTCTAACCTTTCGACCATTTGTTGAAGATCAGCTGCTGTGGACGCTATTAGGACTGTATCATCGGCGTAACGTAAATTGTTGATATTGCGTCCATTTATTTTAACGCCGCAGTCCAGGTCATGCAGAGCCTTGGATATTATGTCTTCTGAGTATAGGTTGAAGAGAAGAGGTGATAGTATGCATCCCTGTCTTACTCCTTTTTGAATGACCACAGCATCGGTTTCCTCTCCGTCCACTCTCACAGTGGCATGTTGATTCCAATACAGGGTTTTTATGATTGTGATGTCCTTATCGTCGAGGCCAATGTCTTTTAATATCTCGAGAAGACGGTCATGCAGTACTCGATCAAATGCCTTTTCATAATCGACGAAGCAAAGAAAGACATCCTGTTGCATCTCTCTGCATTTTTGGACCAAAACCTGTATGGCAAACAACGCCTCTCTTGTTCCCACTCCGGATCTAAAACCAAACTGACTGTCACCAAGTTGTTCGTCACATTTTACCCTAATGCGTTCGTGAATAATTGAGAGTAATAGCTTCAGTACTTGGCTCATTAAGCTTATTGTCCTGAACTCCTCACACTTTTTCGCATTGGGCTTCTTGGGGAGCGTAATGAAGACAGATTTTAACCAGTCATTCGGAATCTGGCCCGTATCGTACACCAGGTTTAGAAGCTTTGTTAAGGCATCCATGTTTTCTTCATCCACCAGTTTAAGCACCTCTACGTAGATGTTATCTGGACCTGCTGCTTTTCCTGTCTTTGCCTTGAATAATGCTTTCCTAACTTCATCTTTTAGAATTGGAAGTCCCTCTTGTGCATTAATACTGGCAATCAAGCTTCTTGAGTTGTCTGAAAAGATGTTCTTGATATACTGCTCCCATATGCGTTTCTTCTCTTCAAGGTCCAAAACCGGGAGATTGTTTGCGTCTACTAATTGGTGCGTAGGGTATTTTCTTCCTACCATGGCTCTGATCTCTTTGTGCAGATTAAATGCGTCATGTTTGTTATGGAGTACTTCCAGATGATCACATTTCTTGCGATACCAGGAGTTGCGGGCATAGCGCACTTCTCTTCTAATCTCTCTGTCTATGGTTTTGTACAACTTGTCATTTTTGTGAAGTCTCCTTTTCTCCATTAGTTGGTATATTTTTTCAGTCATCCATGGCTCCTTTGCGACCCATTTATCTGGTTTCAGAATATTTGCGTTGATTTTGTGTACTTTGGTTTTTAGTTTGTACCATTGCTGTTCAACAGTCTCCTGGGATTGCTTAGCCTCCGCAGCCCATTCATTGATCTCTCGCACTACCTCGGATCTGCAGTTCTTGTCATTTATCTTCCGTATATTGACTACATTGATCCGTCGTTTACGTATCTTCTTTAAGACAAGTAGGATTTCTGCAACCACCGGATTATGGTCCGATCTTATGTCAGCTCCTGGGTACGTTTTAGCACTCTTCACACAGTTTTTGAATCGACTATTGATCATAATGTAGTCGATTTGATTTCGAATTATCTGGTCCGGCCTATGACGAGGCGAAGTCCATGTGTACAATCTTCTAGGTGGTAATTGAAAGTATGTGTTCATAATGACAAGGTCTTGATCTTGACAGAACTGAACCAGCCTGTCTCCTCTGTCGTTTCTTTCACCCAGTCCATGCTTTCCCACCGTACCTTTCACCTCTCTTCGACCGACCTTGGCGTTCATGTCTCCTAATATGATGTTAATATCATGCTTCTTGGTGGCTTTTATTAGTAATTCCGCCTGCCTGTAAAATTCTTCGACATCCTCATCTGAACCTTCCGTAGTGGGGGCGTAAAGTTGGATAATATTTAAATTCCTGGGTTTTGACTGAATTTGAATCATCATTGCACGATTTGATTCAGGCACGAATGTGACGTGTGTGCCTAGCGATTTTGTGTTTACAATTACTGCTACACCGTACATGTTGGACGATTCTTCTGACCCAGAATAAAACATAGTGTGGTTTCCATCCACTCGATGTTCGCCATGATGTTTCCATCTCACGTCGCTCAATCCAAGGATGTCAATGTGTAGTCGATCCATTTCCTTACACACATTATATATCTTTTCGGGGCTGTTAAGACTACGAACATTCCATGTTCCTATTTTAAATGGTCGCCCGGAGATTCTTCGCACCCCTGTCCCATCGAAGGGACGCCGGGAACTCGGGGCCGTGGTTATATTAGACTTTTCCATGCTAATTGATGCATGCTAATATTTTTTTTAAGTTTAAATAAATAATAAATAAACGTCGGACACATAACGGCTCCCAGTAAAATGTTTATCCTGTGTCTGGGGTCCGGAAACACACACAACACACAAGCACAAACGCCCAGACCACGACAAATATCCGTATGGCCTATACAAATATTTGTCATGTGCGGAAATCGAACTCGCGACCGCTAGCGTATAAGCCAGTTGCTGTGACCATTGCGTCAACGCGTCGTCAAAATGCGTACATAGCGGTGCATAAATAAATTCTATGCGGTATGTTGTATCAGACACTTCTGCAGCACTTCCTGCTTTAAATATAAAAATTTAAAGACATCATTAACATTTTATCTTGGCTTTGTCGGTTAAAAATAATAATTAGACGTAATAGTACTCCTATAGTTCTGTGAGAGTAAGTTCACAGTTAGGGAACGTACCCATACTACGTGACCCATTTTTTACAATTTTCTACCGCCCTCCCTCTAATCGGTGACCACCCGTAGTATTTACTAAGACCCCCTCAAAATTTCACGTAGTAATTTATAAATATGTTTTTAAATGAATTTGTAGTGGTAGTGTAGCGTAGTGTTGTCACCTGTGAGTTTAAAAAGCGCTAAACTCTGCGCACCATATTTAAATATAGCTCGAAAAAGTGCGAAATTTCTCTAGGATATTGACTACGTGACGAAAACCAAAGACCAAAGTGACCAAGTAATGTTTAAGACCCCTTTCCCCCAAACGTGTCTCGTAGTATGTGTACGTTCAAGGAAACGATATAGACAAGGATCTAGTAACATTTTTTGAACACAAATTAATTAATAAAAGACAAGTGAAAGGTTAAGGTGATAGGAGCGCTGGTGCATTTTTTGCCGAGATAATCGGAAATGCGATTCAACGGAGAAATTCTGCTATCATTCTAGGTACTATTTCACGCAGACACAAATAAAAGTAAATAATCAGTTTCTAAGTTATGGATTGTAAATAAGTATGATATTAAATACTAATATAATATATACTCTGCAAATGACGATTAAAACGCGATTTTGAAGCCTAATTGAATAAGCAAACTTTTGATTGATATGAACCTCAATTGTAGGATCCATATACATATTTGAATTTTTATATTTGCTAGAATCTAGCTTTTTTTTTTTTTTTTTTTTTTTTTTATTGGAAATTTGAGTGCGTTTGACCTCAATCTTGTCTGATGGTAAACAATGATGAGGTCTAAGGTGAAGCACGCAAACTCAAATAATGCCTGTTCATTCTTGCCTTAAAAATCCCTAGGTTGTACGCATCGGGAAACAGTGACGCAGGAAGAGAATTCCATTCCTTTGCAGTTCTAATAATGAAAGATGATGCGAACCGCGAGGTACGAACCGGAGGAATGTCGACCACGTATGGATGGAACCCCTGCCCTCGTCGAGTTGTCCGATGGTGGATTGGGCGGTAGTTTGCAAGATCAGCACGACTACCCTTCTTGGGTACGGGTTGTACGTTCGTGAGCTTCCATGCTTTCGGAACAGTCCCAGATCGAAAAGAAAGGCGATACAGACGTGTCAGGACTGGAGACAGTTCGGCTGCGCAATTTCTCAACACAATAGCAGGAATACCATCAGGACCACTGGCTTTGTTCACGTCCAGATTGCGTAGTGTTTTGAGAACCTCCTTTTGGTAAATGTGAATTTCAGGCATTTTGCATCCACAAGGAGGTAACTGAGGTGGAATTTTATTACCAGCATCTAGACGAGAATTTTCGGCAAATAGAGAGGCAAATAAATTAGCCTTATCCAAAGCCGTGTGTGCCAGTGTTCCGTCAGGTTTCTGCAGGGGAGGAAGTGAGGAGCGACAGAAGTTTGCTTCAACACACTTCGCCAGGGACCAAAAAGCTTTACTGCCCGATGGATACGAAGCGAGTTTGCTTCCCACTCGGCTTATGTGGTTGAAGCGCGCTTTTTTGAGCACTTTTTTGTAGGACTTAGCTGCTGAGTTAAAGGCTTTCTTCTTATTTCGCGTATCTGGAGCTTTGCGATTTCTGGCTTCTAACCAAGCGTGGTATGCTGACTGTTTTATAGCCTCAGCTTTTGAGCAGACAGCATTGAACCAGGGTTGAGCTCTGATGCCAGAGGGCTGGTCGGAGAATGGAATATAATATTCCATCGCCTGTCCAATAACTTCGGCAATAGCGCCAGCGCAGCTCGACGGATCGCTTGAAGAAAAGCAGACTTGCAACCAAGGGTAAGATGCTAGGAAATGTCGCATCTCATCCCAATCCGCTGACTTGTATCGCCACACCCGCCTAGTTCTTCTAGGGTTGGAGTCGGGTGGAGGACACGTGAGGACGGACTTCACCAGACAGTGGTCAGAACTCCCAAGAGGGGCTGAAACAGACACTTGGTATCGGTCCGGTTCAGTCGTCAGCAGAAGGTCCAGGCAATTTGCTGTGTGGTTCTCAACATCCGGTACTCGAGTCGCCTGGTCAACCAGCTGGGAGAGGTTCATGGTCAAGGCAAGCTTGTACACCTCTCTACCAGCATGGTCAGTTTTCTGGTATGGGAACAACCATTGTTCATGATGGGCATTAAAGTCCCCCAGAAAGACGACTTGCGCAGTGGGGTACCTTTGTTGAGCCACGTCGGCAGCCTCACTTAGATGTTGGAAAAGCCTTGTTGTCTCCTGGTCTCCGCTATGCGAACGGTAGACACCAACATAAACAATTTGTTCTATGCCGGTATCCACAAGCACCCAGATAGATGAGGAAGAGGGATCCTCCAGGTTACGGAGACGTTTGCAGCAGATGTCATCGCGCACAAAGAAACAAACCCCAGCTCTAGTACGAAAATTGTGCTCCAGGATGTAACCTGGGTAGTGGAGGTATGACGTATCGGCAGGGGTTGTGATTTGCGTCTCGGTTAGCAAGAGCAGATGCGGCTTGGCAGTCTCGAGATGGTGATGAACTGGAAGGAGATTAGAGTGCAGACCTCGGATATTCGTGAGGTGCACTTTAAGCGAGAGGCCGTGCATCCGCTGCAGATTCCTCAACTTTTTTTTTCTTTTTTTCATTGTGAATTTGAAGGGCAAGAGGGAAGGAAAGGCGAAAAGTGGCAGTTACGTGAGGTGCCAGCCAGACTCCACCAGAAGTCACAATACTGCCGCCCGGTGGGGAAAAACCTGGCTGGAGACCGCGGGGACGCCCGGACCCCCCCCAGGGCCGGCTGTCGAGGCCTCTCATACGGTTGCCAACCGGCCCGACAGAAGCAACCCTGGGATTATGCGCGCGATGGCGGAGCAGCCTTTCGCAGGTGGCTAATCTGCAATTGGGCTCCCAACTATCGGCGGGCGGCCAGCGGAAAACCGTTTCTCCGGATCCCGCTGCTCTCCAGAACCAGGCACCGCGGACGGCAACACTGTGAGCCTGGATGCGGCACACCGGTAGGCGCAACTACGTAGACCCACTTTCCGTAGGGCTACTCAAGGTTAGCAGGGTGGAACGCGCGAACGCTTGGCACCTTGATTTATACCTTGAGGGTGGTGACCAGCCACGGCCGAAGCCTACCACCGGAAAGAGTGTCGCTCTTTAGCACCACCCAGGGGTCACGTGTAGGGTCTCGAGGGTAAAGCCTACGGACGCGAGCGACAATCGACCCCTGAATATATATATGCTATAATATATATAGCTATGTATAATTTATCAAAATCGGTTCATCCGTTCAATATTTAGGAAATACACACATACCCACGGGAGTTGCTGGTCTCCTACTGGGTGTATCCCCGGGTGGCCGATAGGGGGTACACCACTCGGACGCGGTGAACGAGTGGTGTACGAGGGGTCTTCGGACCCCCGCAGACCAAAACCAGCAGCGGTGGTGGCAAAAGCATTGATATTGCTCCAGTTGAGTAAAAAAGAAACTATAATGACTATTTTAATTAGTATTAGCACCAGTTGACTTTTCAAGTCATTACCTGAAACGAGATTTATTATAATAATAAATTCTAAGGACGAAACACGAAGGAACTTTGAGTATCAATTTATAACATTGTTTTGTTCAATCCACTTTAAGTGTTGAAGTTTTGGCGAACGTCCAGAACAAGTCGCGTCTTGTTTAACTCGAAATGAAAAATTGTATTTTTACGCAGATCGTTAAAGTGCAGTGCATTCTTGGGGAAGAAGAACTTTACTAGGTTCTCGATTCTGGTTGTACAATCTTGTTATTATGATTGATGAACAAGTTAATGACGACCGTTCTGGTGTAGTGGTGCGAGTAGTTGCCTCTACGCAGCGCGCAGGGGCGGTCGCGGTTTCGATTCCCGCTCGAGACAGATATTTGTATTTGTACAAACATTTGTGGCCTTCGCTCAGCAGTGGGTGGTTTACAGCCTGATATAGTTGTAAAGAACAAGTCAAAAACTTCAAAACGTGTGTTGTTGATATGTTTGGTATACTAATACGCTGTAATAGATTTGGTGTAATCATTCCACAATTAAATATAGCTATTACTGCATCAGCTTGTAAACAAACAACTGGGAGGAAATCGAAAGAAATCTCATTCAATCTTCACTTGGGAGGAGGGGACTTTGGTCTCGGCAAATATCACGTAATTTTTTTTCCATCTTTAAGCATGTTAAATACTAGTCTTAACTAGTCTTAAATAAAAAAAATATATATACAAGAAAATTGATATTTTTTTCAAATAAATCTAATGTAATCAAGCACGTCATTTATTTACATTACAAATATGCATTTTATAAAATCTCATGTGAGATTAGGGGAGGGGGTTATTTTTATCGGTATAGTCAAATTTTACGAAATCTCACCTAGTCTGGAGTGGAGGTCGAAAAATCGCCAATATTGTCTCATGTAATTAATGAATGCCTCCTAATAACTATAACGAATATATATAAATGACGACACATTGGCGCAGTAGTCACAGCAACTGGCTGATGCGCTAGCGGTCGCGGTTTCGATCCCCGCATATGACAATTTTTGTATAGGCCACACAGATGTTTGTCGTGGTCTGGGCGTTTGTGCTTGTGTATTGTGTGTTTCCAGACCCCCGACACAGGATTCACATCCTACTGAGGGCCGTTGAGTGCGAGATTTTCATTTATTTATTTATTATTTATAACTAACTAACACAAATAAAAACACCCAGTCGCTTGTAGATCTTTATTGTGGTTGGTGACAAACACGCCACTATCAAGACTAGAGGCACATGTACTAGTAGTAACCGCATGAAATTTTAATTAATTAATTAACTTTATCTTTATTGAACACAACAGAAATAACCTTGTTTATTTCAGACTTATAAAGTGATACAATTATCTATCGCTTGTAACAAGTAACCATTATTGCGATTAACTAAAATATGTAAATCAGTAACTTGTCAAAGAATAAAAAAAAGATTATATTGATTTTTTGACAGCGTCCTAATAATTAAACTAAGTATAACAATATTTTTTGATGCCTTTTATATTTTTCTCTTTTGTTTGAAAACTACGTTCTGAAGCTCAACATTATTTCCTATTTAAAAACTGCAACAAAATTGTTTACTCTCTGCTATATTTTTTGAAGATTTTTTATTTTTTGAAAACCTCGTTCTAAAGCGATACCTCTCGATACTAAAAATATGTTTAAAACTTTTCAAATTCACCGTGAGCCAAAATTAAAATGGATCCAATTTGGATAATTAAGCAATACAGTGTCAAAAGTGTCAAATAAAGGAATAATAACATACCTGACTACTTTCTCATGTTTACAATATCATCAGCCATCAATAAAAAAACTTTTGTCATATTAGTTTAAAATATGTATCGATATAAATTCTGAGTGTTAAAAATATTTTTCGATCTGCAGCGAAGCAGTACAATTGTATGGTAAGTACAAATTCTGAGAAGTTTTCTTATAGAAAAATCAAACACGAACTGAAAGACACTGCGCATTTTGAATTTAAAACTGCATCCGGTTGAAATTTTTCTATTATAGAACTTTTCTAACATAAATATCAGCATGCGAACGCTTGTATGATGCCTGGACCAGATCATTTGCAACTAGGCCGAGGAGATAATACTCTCCTTGACAGGGAAGTAGTTTTTATTTAGTAATATTGTATTTAAATGAACGTGATTGATTGATGAGACATTACACCGGATCGGCAAAAAGACCTCACAAAACACCGGGTCCGGTGTTTTCGCCGGAACCGGATAAATGTGAAATGTGTGTGTGTAAACAGCTTCATATAAAATGTATGGGAACGAGGCCATAGTGTTCGTATATATGTATGAGTTTATGTATATGAGTATGTATTTATGTATTTACAAAATTCACTAATCGAAAACCTCGGAAAATGGACTTTGAGCATTGTTTCCAATTTTCATTTAATCCATTCATAAGGTTGCCTGTAAGATATCACTGTTAGTTATAAGGCCGCCCTTGCACCATTTTTTTTTTATTATTACTGTGTATTTCATTATTTTGTGTATACTTTTATGTGAGTGCAATGAAGTGTTATCTATATATCTATCTAAGTTTTAAATAAAAGATAGTTCTGCGTACTATACACGATATTTTGTTCCATACTGTAGCTGTTGCCTCGAGCTCTTCAATTGTTCACTTCGCTGCTTCCACGCACTCACTAGATTAATTTTATTAAATTTTTTCCTTGTAAAGTAAAATTTCCGCTTACGTAAAAGAAATTGAACGCTCGGTGAAAAAAAAAAGTCTTCAATATTTTTTATAATTTATTTTTCGGTATAGGAAGTTTCGTACACATTGCAATGGATATACTGTTACTTTACATTCAATATCAAAGTAAACAATAGTTTATATATATAATAAAATGTAAATATATATATAATGATCTATTAAATAATGTATTGGCACCGATACGACACGTAGCTGCACCGTAATATGGACGTTAGTACGACGATAAGAAATAATTTTAATTCGATGTCAGAAACGACTGCCCAACACGTATACATTACAAAGATTGAGTACGAACTGAGCACGAACTGAGCACAAATTGAGCACAAAATGAGCACGATACAGGATTTAACGAATGTTTGAAGTTGTATACACATAGTACGACACATAAACTACTTAAAGACGAATCGAGCTACGAATGGAAATATAATTCCTTGAATAAGTACATTAACAAGGTAACTTGTCAGAGATAATTAGGACGCTCAGCTGTTACGAGTTGCCGAATATATTAAAATGTGAAAAATAAAGATAAAAATATGAAATTATGTGGTTTTTGTAATATCTAAAACCGTCAAATCTTATTTTAAATGGTGTTTGAGTCATTAATATGATATTAATGACTCAAACGGTACATAAAGCTTATGGTTATTATAAGCTTATGGGTTTTAAGATATTGAAAAGAAGCGTGATTTAGTAATTTTTACTCGACATTTAATTTTTTTTAAAGATATTTGTCCAGTAGTGGGTCGTTTTTAATTTATACAGTACTGTACAGTACGGACAATTTTATAATTTATGTTTGTTAATATTCTTCATAGACATCTTCATTTCTATCTAAAACGTATCATTTACATACGATTAATAAAGGCTCGTTTCTGTGTTTTCATATTTATTCTAACAAAACTTATCGTATAACATAATATTATTTAAACATAACAAATATATCCTAATAACAGATTACAGTTCATGTTTAATATGTCCGACTTAGTAGGCAGTATACTGGGAATAGAGAGGTCTATTCGTACAAAATCACTATTTACAGAGGCTCGCACTGACCGGGCATTAACTGATTAAGCTCCGCTATCAGAAGGAAATTCGAAGCCCCAATACCGGGTGTAAATATTTAACAATCAGTACATCGAATAATATTTCAAATTAACTTTGAACAAGTCTTATATTGGATTTTATTAGAATAAAAAAAAAAGTTTAAGACCACTTTTTAGTTTTATACCAAATTGTATTATAAAACAAAAAAGTGTTTTTAGAATATATTATAATTTACATAATATCGTTAAAATTCTTTTTCAGTGAATTCTTAATTTTGTTAAAATGGGATATTGTGAATAATTTAGTAGTTACATAATGTTCAATACCAATTACTTCCGTTGCTGTTCGTACTCGACTTCCGTAACGTATACGTCGCGATCCATTTCGTTAGTCTCTATCGAGATATTAACCAGTATCTGACAAATATCTCAGAACAGACACGTTGGAGATGACATCTTGTTTCAATTTTAGGATATTTTCGATTATAATGTCATGATTATAAAAACATTCTTTTTCACTAATATTGATGATACTTCCTAAATATTTAATTGATTCTTGCTATAATAATATTTACCGAAAACTAATATTTTAATTTTGTTCAGTAAAATTTATGTTAGAATTTTTATTATAAAAAATAACCACTTGCACACGAGCCCGTGGGTCGATTTAATCAATTTTAGTTTCGTTTCCTAAAACCGTTGTGCACTTAACCGGATTAAACATACGCTTTTATGAAATGAAAAACCGCACATGCCATTTCCCGCACCTGTTCTGTGATCGTAACGTACTATGGGCTGGTCGTTTATAAGATCATCATTCATAAGTATACATGTTTTTATAGAGGGGCGGCGGTTGCGGGTTGGAAGGGGGGAGAGCCAGAAGTGAGAGATTCAAGCCATCTACCTAGAGATTTCTCTACCTATAACATTCTACCCGAACTCGCATCAAAAAGAGGTTAAGGACGAACAGACAGGTTCTACGTAGCTCCTTAACTAGGCCGGACTCCGCAATGGACGGAACTTTATATCCTCATCAACAGGTACGTAAATTAAATTTCGTTTATAACTGTCGAATTGACCAACATTATATTTTTGATTCGGTACAAAAATACATTTAAACTACGATCTAACTTAACTAAACTAATCGATTTTTATAATAAATTTCTTTCCGATATTTCGATTATATCCGATGTGACCCGCAACTCGCCCGCGCCTCATATCACAATTACAATGATTCTTAACAATTATAACGATGCTGTGATTCGAAGAACTAATGCACATTGTTGATCGACTACAGACACAAGAAATATCGATTATTTTATTCGGTTTATAACAAAACTTAGTCTAGTCGATGTTAAACTATTAAATGATGACATATATGCACTTCTACGTAATAATCGGCAGCTTATTAACATCAACAATCAAGTAAATACAGATGGATGAGTAAAAATTTACATTATAAATAACCTAAAACAGTATCTTGTCTAAAATTATGCTGAAGGAAACCTAATAAAACTAACGACCAACATTGAAAGTGTGATAATTTTTTTTTTTATTATAATCAAAATTGTAGCAAATGTTCATTCCATACAAAAATCGGTCCGAACTAAACGGACATCTAAAATTGACATCGAAATTTACATAATCGTTAAGCTATACATTATATATTATTAGTTTACGAATTTGACGTCTATATAAAATATAATATAGATATATGCCGGTGCGGCGGTCGCTTCCGGGATCCTGAGCCACGTCAGATACTCGGTGGGTGGTGGTAACCAGAATCCCCAGAAGCTCACTTAACATTACCGAATACTTATAAATTCTAAATCTCATTTCCATTGGTGTTCATTGCTCTAAACATTCAGATATCGTAATATACACAATAAAATTAAATATATTAAATTCACAATTTTACTTCCATCAATATAAGAAAAATCTATTACAAATATCAACAATTTGGCACATTGCATTCCTGTTTTAAACACTTACTAGAACTAAAATAACAACGAGGAAAGGAATAGGACAGACGAAAGAAAACTACTAGAGATGAAGTATACACAGAGGACGCGTTCGTTGCAGTGCATTACAATGGACGTTTAATCGGAATGCTGGAGTATTACTATATTTTCGATTTTGTCTAACTTTGACCCAATTTTATTATGTTTAGTAGATCGTTAATGGTTCTTTGAGATGTAATTTGCATAAAGATAGATATCATATCGTAAAAAAGCAGACAAAAAGTCGTTTCGCTTTAGCTTATCGCAGTCCACTGCTGGACATAAGCTTCCCCAAGTTTATGTCAAATATCCCAGTCTATCACTATCGTTCAGTGCGATAAAGTCTGATCTGGGGTTACCAACCCGTTTATCCAGCGTGGTGACTGGGCATAAAATCCCATATATATATTTTAATTTTTTTTTCAAAAACTAAACATTGATGACCAAAGAGACAATTGAAGCGAAAAAGACAATTGAGCGAAATCCCCTTCTATATGAAGAAGAGGCCTTCTCTCAGTAGTAGGTTGTTTACAGGCTGATACAGTACAGTTACTGCACTGTGTAAAAATTTACAGACAATTGAAATTCTGAGTTCTGTCCAAATACTTAAGTAACAGAGACTATTTCTTGTTATATATTTGCTGAATCTTGAATTTTATCGTAACATAACACAATAACAATTTCTATAAACGAGTTTTAAGAAAGAAAAATACATTCACATTCTATTTAATTTTTCTCCCCGCGACGCTAATTCCAAATGTCACTGCAACGAACGTGCCAAGAGAGAAAGAGTTCCACTAAATACGTATAACAAATTATGATTATAGGAGCACTACGAAGGCTATACAAGGACACATTTCTACGAAGATAGTGCACGCGATTTTAGTCCCTATGATAAAGAGACTAGTACGCGATAAAATCTAATTTACTGCAGTATTTTTAACGACACACATCGTTCACCATCTATAAAATGCGACGAAGAAGCCGCTATAACTTCCAGACGTTAGTTTTGTCCAATTTTAAGTAACAATTCTGTCTTTGAAAAATTTTAGTTTTACAAACTTGATAAAATATTATCTGATATCATTTTAAAAGTTTATTAATGTACAAAATGGAAATCACGTCACAAGGACTGCCTAATTACAATTTTCAGTCACATTTTGCTAGCGCTAAGTTTTCGAGAGTTGTCTACAATCACGACAATTATATTGTTAGACATTAAAAGCTTTTTCTTACTGTGAGAATATTTAGTAAGAAATACAATAAATTTCTCTAACAATAAATTAATTAATATTACAATAATTAACATTGAGAGCTAGCAGTAAAAGTTACAATGATAAAATAATTAAATTATAAAACTGGTTACAAAACAAGGTACTTAATAAAAAAACTTAAAAACATAGTCAGTCTCACAGCAGAAATTCAAGTCGATAGAAGTCCTTTCAAGAATATAAAAATGTACACGACCGGAAATGACGTTGTTTTAGACGAGTTCCCGTGTAAAGCTCTCACCGCATGTCGCGCCGGTGACGGGGAAGTCGGGACCGATCTTCTTGGAAAAACTGCCACCGCTCCACCGCTAGATGACACGGCGACACACCACACCTCGTCCGGTTCCGTTACCAGCAGAACTGCCTGTTAATCACATTATTCCTCATCGACATTTGCATCTATGTATGTATATTTATAGTATTTATATTGTATATATATTACATAATACATATTATATCTATTTACTGTACAATTGTACACCTAAGTATACCATTTCCTCTACCATAAGGTTTTCTGGAAGAGATCGCTTTTTACCGACAAGGCCGTGTTTTGTACTTATTTCGTTTTCATGTACTATTGATTATTCCTGGTGCTCTTTAAATATGAATCAGTGAACTTCACTAATTTCATGTGACTATTCACAGAGACAAATTTAAGAGAGGGCAACCGGGGCAACTGCCCTGGGCCTTCAAAAAAGAGAGCCCCCCACAATAGAGACTTCGGGGAGAAATTAAATTCATAACATTTAGCCCAATGGAATAAATAACAGCGGTTTGGAGTTGCGACGACCTTTTTTTTCATCGTCGTGTGGAAAGAAGAACATTTTGGTTAGATGAAGAGGCTTCCACTCCACTGTTGCCTCGGGCCTCTACAAGTCTAAATCCGGCCCTGACTATTCAATTTTTATGAATGTGAGAATCGTACAACGCAAAATTAGTGACTATTCGATGTATGAATCTGTGAATATCAGAGTCCATTGATTTGATTATTGAATATGTGTATTAGTGAGTATTCATTAAACTGTTATTGAAATGGACTGATATTTATTGAATACAGCATGACGAAGGTAATTAATGAAAATTCCTCTGATTAATATTTAGATAGTGTACAATAGTTTTTTATTTATTTATTTATTTATTTATTTATTTACTTAATTAGAACGGATTAACCGTTTACACTAATTAAAAAAAAGAAAACATTACGAAATTAAAAATTGATCCACAAAATAACATTAAATAATAAAAAAGGCAAGTAAATAATAAAAATACCGTTTATCCCAATATAACAAGGTCAAATGACTTATAACTACATGTCAATTAAAATAAAGAGTGATCATGCTTACCCTCCAGCAGTGCTGCGCCAGGTCGGGCGCGAGCACGGCGGGCGAGGCGCGCGCGCCGCGCAGCCACAGCACGCGCAGCTCGCGGCCGCACGCGCCGCACACGAGGCGCCAGCCGCGCGCCGTCGCCTCCGCGCTCAGCGCCGTGGCGGTCGCGCCGCCTTGCGGGTTTTGCATACAAATATTAGAACGGGAAAAGTGGCGTGTGAGCGTGTCCGCATAGACGATACTTGCCCAAAACGCGCACATATTTCTTAAATGGCCGTCACTGCAAATCAGTGTGATTTCGGCAGTGAGCGAGAAAACATTTAAAGGTAGCATTCGGATCTAGGCTGTCGCGACTCGGCGGCCGCGACAGACTGCTGCGACCTACTATAGCGGCTGTGCGGCGCTGCCACGTCCTTTCGGATAGCAGCGGCCGCAACCTGAGCCGCGATATATATATATACAGGGTGTCCCAGAACTCAACGTCAAGCCAAAACAGGGTGACAGGATTGATTGTAAGCATCATGAGAAAAATCAGAAAATGTCAATGTCAAAATCAAAAAAAAAATATATCTCATGCAGTTTGGAAATTATGGGCATTTAAGCAAAACTTAGAAATTTGGTCAAACTGTAACCATTTTTCGGTTATTGTGGTTAATTTTTATTATTTTTATTCATTTAAACTTTGAAATCGTAACCATAAATAACATTTCTAGAACCACAATCAAAAATAATGACACAATTGCCCCAAGTTTTCTAGAATTAAGACTATTTGTTAAACTATGAATTTAAAATTTTCAAAATTTGTCGACTTTGAAAGGCCCTCCTTTAAAAAAAATGTACTAAAGTGCCTTGGCAAGTACCATTAAAAGTTCGCGCATTTAATCAGGATTGTAAAATGGTACAATACTTGTTAGTTTCATACTAAAAAAAACTAGTAAAAAAATAAAAACCTCAAGTAACCCGATTTTTGCAAACCCATTATACTCAGTTCAAATGTTTTTTATTCGTACAAGCTCTTGGTAGGTTCTTAATTTAACGGCAAAATGATGAGAGAGATGGATAGTGGACATGTTTGTCATTAGCGAGCGAGACAGAGAGTGACGCCACGCCACTGTGAGCGAGACGTAACGTCTCACTAGACGGAGATGCGCCTGACACCGTTGACTGTTAGTACGTTTCGCTCATTCGTCTACTGCGCACCTCTCCGTATTCGCTTGTGTTGATTTAGTTCTGACAACTTTGGCTTCTCTCTTTTGGAATTGGATTTTTGTGTTGGCATCTTTATTATCTACCATGCCTACGCGCTACACTTCACATGAATATGCGAACATGCATCTCATTTATGGAGAATGCAGATGCAACGCAAGTGCCGCCGCTAGACTTTATCGTGAAAGATATCCAAATTTAGAGCGCTATCCCGATCACCGCGTGTTTGTTAATGTGCACCGTTCACTCACGGAGTGCGGCCATTTCCCGAATCAAATACGGGCTGGAGGTAGAGCTCACTTTCCTAACGAGGAGGAAGTGTTGCAAGAGGTAGCAGATGACCCAAGTATTTCAGTTCGTGGAATTGAAGAAAGAACGGGAATACCCAAAAGCACAGCACATCGTATTTTACAAAAAGCCGAAATGCATCCGTTTCACGCACAACGAGTTCAAAGTCTTCTTCCTCGAGATTATCCTGAAAGGATTTCATTTTGTAGAACAATGCTACAGAGGCATAATGAAAATCCCCAATTCATCCAAAAAGTTCTCTGGTCTGATGAAACTACATTTAAAAAAGATGGTTACATAAACTTACACAATTTTCACGAGTGGCATGTGTCGAATCCATATTTAATGCGAGAAGACAGATCCCAGTATCGCTTTAAGGTAAACCTGTGGACCGGAATTTTAAGCGGCAAAGTTGTTGGGCCTTTTGAGCTGCCTGAGAACTTGAATGCCACGAATTACCTACATTTTTTACGAGAAAATTTACCAACTTTGTTAGAGGACGTACCCCTAACAGATCGTCGCCACATGTGGTATCAACAAGATGGCTGTCCAGCGCATTACGCAGTGCAAGTCAAAGATTTCCTTAACCAGGAATATCCGGGAAGGTGGATTGGACGTTCAGGCACTATCTCGTGGCCAGCCCGTTCCCCAGATTTAAATCCACTGGATTTTTTTTATTGGGGCGTTCTCAAAGAAAAAGTTTATACAAAGCCCATTGACAGCGTAGCCGAACTGCGTGAACGAATTTCTCAAGCTGCTGAGGACATCAACTCTCGAGGATATGCCCGGCTAATAAATAGATCTTTTTTAAGAAGATGTAGAGCGTGTATTGAGGCTGATGGCAAACAATTTGAACATTTATTGTAATAAAAAATGTTATTTCCTTTTATTCTAATAAACCTAAACTAAACTAAGTCGAGATTTTTCATTATTTTATTAATGTTACTTACTTTTGTTGACTTTGGTAAAAGCGGCGTCACTCTCTGTCTCGCTCGCTAATGACAAACATGTCCACTATCCATCTCTCTCATCATTTTGCCGTTAAATTAAGAACCTACCAAGAGCTTGTACGAATAAAAAACATTTGAACTGAGTATAATGGGTTTGCAAAAATCGGGTTACTTGAGGTTTTTATTTTTTTACTAGTTTTTTTTAGTATGAAACTAACAAGTATTGTACCATTTTACAATCCTGATTAAATGCGCGAACTTTTAATGGTACTTGTCAAGGCACTTTAGTACATTTTTTTTAAAGGAGGGCCTTTCAAAGTCGACAAATTTTGAAAATTTTAAATTCATAGTTTAACCAATAGTCTTAATTCTAGAAAACTTGGGGCAATTGTGTCATTATTTTTGATTGTGGTTCTAGAAATGTTATTTATGGTTACGATTTCAAAGTTTAAATGAACAAAAATAATAAAAATTAACCACAATAACCGAAAAATGGTTACAGTTTGACCAAATTTCTAAGTTTTGCTTAAATGCCCATAATTTCCAAACTGCATGGGATAGATTTTTTTTCTGATTTTTCTCATGATGCTTACAATCAATCCTGTCACTCTGTTTTGGCTTGACGTTGAGTTCTGGGACACCCTGTATATATATATATATATATATATATATATGTATATGTATATAATGAATCTACTTTATTCCTTTTTGATGAAAGTAAGAACCAAATTATTTCATCATCCTCTTCTTCGTCCTCTATAAGTCGCTTCAGGAGTTCTCGTTTCATTTTATTTAAGCTATCAGACAATAATCTGTAACACAAAACACCACCGAACGCACAACTCTTCACACTGACTCCTTCTTGACTACTGCACATGGCAGTCGCGGCTCAGGCTGCGGCCGCTGCTATCCGAAAGGACGTGGCAGCGCCGCACAGCCGCGACAGTAGGTCGCGGCAGTCTGTCGCGACCGCTGAGTCGCGACCGCCTAGATCCGAATGCTACCTATAGCGAGCGGCGCGACCATACTGCCTCCGGAGCGGCCCGGCAGCGCGGCCGCGGTCGTGCTTAGGACACGCCCCCCGGCCGCGCTGCACAGTCGCGCGCATCGGAAAGCGTTAAGGTAGCATTCGGATCGAGGCGGCCGCGACTCGGCGGTCGCGGCCCTGGCAGTGCCGTACCGCTTTGTATGCATTTGTATGCAACGCTTTCCGATGCACGCGACTGTGCAGCGCGGCCGGGGGGCGTGGCCTGCGCACGACGCCGGCCGCGACAGTAGTTCGCGGCAGTTAGTCGCGGCCGCCAAGTCGCGGCCGCCTCGATCCGAATGCTACCTACATACAAATTCATACAAAGCTGTTCGGCACTGCCAGGGTCGCGAACGCCGAGTCGCGGCTGCCGGAATCCGAATGCTACCTTAATAATGCTGTCTTGTTTATTGGTTTGTTGTAAAAACAGAAGTCAAATCAAACATTCAACAAATCATGGAATCAGTTAACACATGTAAGTATTACTTTTTTACTATATCTTACATAAAAATCGTAAAAAAACAAGTACCTATGCCAGAAACATTTCTGGCTTATACTACATCATATACATTGGTTTTTAACTATTATCTCAGCATGTTGCGGAGTAACTGGACAAGCAATATAAAGTTACAAAACGATACTATCATAATGGCAATATCGCATATTTTACCGTTTTGCTTAGAAAGAGACCGAGCGAATCGTATCTATGGTGTATGTTTCATGAGCGCTGCGTTTAAAGACAAGATTTATAATTTTTAGTTTAGAACGTTATAAATTATATATGTATATGTCTGCGCGGTTTTAGGAAGAGTGGTGGGAGAGAAAAAATGGCGTCGTTGTGTTCTTGTATATTTTTAACTAAATAACATATCTCCGTATTTCAAATATCTGTGGGTTTTTGATACGACTTAGGGGCGTCCATAAATTACGTGAGACAATTTTGGCGATTTTTTACCCCACTTAGTTAGATTTCGTGAGATTTTACTCGACCCCTTCCCCCCTACTCTACTCCCCCTGGCTCTTTTCCATCAATATGGAAAGATGCTGATATTATACCTATCCCTAAAAAATTTAATCCGTCCTCCTTATCCGAATATCGTCCCATTTCCATTCTTCCATTTTTATCCAAATCACTCGAGCGCCTTGTTCATCAACAACTCAGCCGTTTTCTCTTGAAATATAATCTTCTAAATCCTTTGCAATCCGGTTTTCGCGCAGGTCATAGTACGACTACTGCACTTGTCAAAATAACTGATGATATACGATTAAGTATGGACAATCAATAGGTTACAGTATTGACGTTACTCGATTTCAGTAACGCTTTCAATACTGTAGACTTTGATATACTATGTGATATTTTACGTTCTCTTAACATATCTCCTGAGGTTACTGATTGGTTTCAAAGTTACTTGCGGGGTCGCCGGCAGAGAATCAAATTGAATGATTCATATTCTAATTGGTCAATGGTTAGTGCTGGTGTCCCGCAAGGTGGCGTGCTGTCTCCTCTTTTATTTTCAATATTTATTAATTCCATCTGTAATGTGATAACTTCTTTCTACCATCTCTATGCAGACGATCTACAAATATACTCTCACTCCACTGTGAGTAACTTACCTCAGTGTGTATCGTGTTTAAATCGTGACTTATTAGCTATCAGTACATGGAGTAAAACTTACGGCTTAGTAATTAATCCAACTAAGACTAAGGCTATAATTATAGGTAGTTCCAAATTACTTAGCCGTATAAATAAATCCCGGTTACCTCCTGTAACTTTTGATGGATTTGAAATCCCATATAGTGAAAATGTGAAAAATCTAGGAGTTACTTTAGATCAACATCTTTCGTGGGGCCCGCAGATATGTGAGGTCAGTCGCAAGGTTTTTGCTTCGGCTGGTTCACTCCGCAGGCTGCGTAATTTACTTCCTATTCCCACTAAAATTGCTCTTGCACATAGTCTCCTGTTACCAATTCTTGATTATGCTGATACTTGTTATCTTGACATTACTGAGGAGCAACTTAATAAACTTGAGCGCATCCAAAATTTATGTATACGATTCATTTTTGGACTACGCAAATATGATCATATTTCCGAATTTCGCAAAAAACTCAAGTGGCTCCCAATTCGCCTTCGCAGGAATACTCACATTCTAAATCTTCTTTACTCTATTCTGTTTAATCCTACTACACCACCCTATCTAAAAGAACGATTTCAATTCCTTAGCGATTCCCATGAGCGCTGTCTTCGGTCCGATGATAATTTGCTCCTTAAAATCCCTTCTCACTCCTCTTCCTTTTACTCTAAATCTTTCACAGTTGAAGCTTCTCGCCTTTGGAATTCCTTACCTCTGCCTATTAGACGTTTACAAACTCTCTCTCTTTTTAAAAAGACAGTCAGGAAGCATTTTCTTGAAATTCAACACTAAACAAAACAACAGGTATGTATGTGGTTATTTAAATATGTGAATGTATATATGTGTATGTATGTATGTATGTATGTATGTATGTATGTATGTATGTATATGTATGTACGTATGTGTTTATGTATGTATCTATGTCTGTATGTATGTATGTATGTATATATGTATTCATTTATGTATGTGTAAGATATGCGTATATGCTCTTAACATATATTTTACTATATATGTTAATAATAAATTTGTACACCTATGCCGATACAAGACCATTTCCTCTACCCCTCGGTTGCCTGGAAGAGATCGCTTTTCAGCGATAAGGCCGCCCTTTGTATAATACCTTGTTATGTTATTTATTTTTATTTTTTTTTTGTTTTTCTATGTAAATTTCTGTCTTGGTGTACAATAAAGTGTATTATTATTATTATTTCTTTTATTCAACATTCTTCCCTATAATTACATTTTTAAATATATTTATAAAAAATACAAATAAAAATATTTAAAAATATAAAAAAGGTATTCCTCCGGTGGCAGGTTGAGTCCCAGGCCATCGGTGGTTAAGGCTCCAGGCTGAGGAACCTCCTCACAATGCGGGCCGTTTCAAGTAACACAGCCTTTTGAATCCGACCCTTGATCCAACAGTCGAGCGAGAGTTTCTTAAGGTGTTGGTCGAAACTCTTCGCTAATAGGCCATTGACCGACACAACAATAGGAACAATTATTGTTGAGTCCACATTCCACATGGCGGTAATCTCGTGGGCAAGGTCTAAATATTTACTTAATTTTTCTTTTTCCGCCTTTACAAGATTATCGTCATGCGGGATTGTAATATCAACAATAATAGCTCGGCGCGTTGATCGGTCTACTAGCACTATATCAGGTTTATTGGCTGCAATAAATCTGTCAGTGATAATAGACCGATCCCAGTAGAGCAACGCATGACTATTTTCAAGAAATGGCGTTGGATTGTATCTATAGTACGGTAACTCATTTTCAACGAGGCCATATCGAAGAGCAAGTTGTTGGTGGATAATCCTGGCTACTTGGTTATGTCTGTGCAAATACTCACCGTTAGCAAGACGACCACAACCGGAAACAATATGTCTGATGGATTCGCCAGGCTTACGACATGCTCGGCATATGTCTGGAGTTCCATCTTTCATGATATGTTTCCGGTAATTGTTCGTCTTGATAACTTCATCCATAATTGCACATTATTATTATTATTATTATAATCGATTTTTCCCCGTTACGTAATAGTCCCACCGTCTTCAACTACTCCGAAATGTTTATAAAAAACTAAAACTTAAAACTAACTTTTAGTTTATTTATTTATTCAAAGATATTTTAAGTAGGTCAAAATCGACACAAATCGGCCCGCTCACCCGTCACTCGCAGAGTGACCCGCTTGAGCTCCCGCAGTCGCTTAAGGTCGGGCGCGCGCGCGCCCACGCAGCGGTACTCGCCGCCCTCCTCGTACAGCGCCTCCTTTATACCTGCACATTACGATAAGCTAGAAAACGTGAAAGGTCACGAGAGTCAAGAGTGATCTCAAGGTTTTTGTTCTATTTTTAAGTATTTAAGAAACAATCATTTATTTGGTCCGTCCAATTATAATAAAAAATAGTTAAAAATCTAAACCTAAAATGTTATCCTTCAATAAAAAGAAATATCCTATTCTAATAATCTGGCAGGTCCAATAGGTAAGCAAAAATAATAATTAAAGTTTATGTATTATTACAAAGTTTAATGATGATCGGTTAAGTAGTTTTCGCGGAAAGCCTAAGTTAAATGACATTTCACAGTTTCTTAAACTGGTTCATAATGAAAAGTAAATAACTGTCTTTAAATGTGTATAAAGTTATTCGAAGTCGTACCCAGTACGCCATGTGCATGATGAGAGCCAGCGGGAGCCCAGGAGTCGCTGGAGTTACCGACCACGCGTCGCCACCAACACCCAACGCTTCCTGTATCACGATCAAACGAATTTGAACTGTTAACTAGGTATAGAAGCAACGTTATAGTTACTAGATGACTGCTCTGGTGACGTCGTTTGTTGTGTAAAATATAGATTATGCATAATATATCTAATCTGCAGTGTATTATATACATATTATATTATATATATATACATGAAAAATAGGCTTTCAGACGCAGAAATTATTTTTGAAATCCGACTGTTAAATCAACATGTTCAATCAAAAATACAATTTATTTTTTAAAATTTAAAAAGTAAATATCTATACTAATTTTATAACCAAGTTTTTTTTGTTTTTTGTTTTTAGATAAATAACCACAAATTGAATTTTTTAAAATGTTATGGGTATTTAAAAAAATTCTATTTGAAAAAAAATCATAAATCAATACAGTTAAAATCGCGAGGAACGTATCCATACTATGTACATAAACATTAATGTATGATAATCCTGAATCAAACAATCTGTATGAACAAAACTCAATTACAAAATGTATGGAAGATAACTTTGTAACAGCTCGATCGATTGACTATTTATTTTTTCATGAAAAATCTTGAATAAAAAATACTAAAGAAATATCGAAAAAAAAAATTAAAAAAAAAAAACAATAAAACTATATTTTTGTACAAATATAAAAACTAGAAATTTTTACAAAAATTAGAAACTTAGTCCTTTTTTCGCTAAGCGCAACTCGTGTTTTTACATTGATCTTTGAATTGCACCTGTGTGGAGCCGGGTTTATTCCATAGTTTTATTTTGAAGTGCTGTAATATTTAATACCGACTGGAGGAATTATCAATAATACTGAACATACAAATTAAATTAATTGTATGAATAAATAAATACTATTCAGTCAACAATCAATGATCGAATATGTATCACTCGATCATATTTTAACATTTCATTACATTTTAATTATTTTAAATGAAAATTTATTGGAATTAGATCTAAATAAGCATCTAGTAAAAAGGGAACCGTACTAAAATTCTGGATAGCAAGTTTCCAATGTCCTAGCTCATAGTATACACTCAAATCATGCCAAGTTTCATTCAACTCCGTTGAGTAGTTTCAGTATAAGATAAAATACAAACAGGAAGACTAACAGACAAAAATGAAAAGAAAAATACATTTTTAGGTTCAATGTCGATTACAGAGTGTCCTCCAAAAGGAATTTTCAAAATTTCCTTAATCTTCTGTACGAACAAGCACTCACACATGTACACGCACACGCACACGTATACGCACATGCAAACGTACAAGCGCACATGCAAACGTAGTTAAACGTACAAGCGCACACGCACTCATACACGCATACGCATAAGCCCATGCACACGTACATAGATTCAATACAAATTCTGTTGGATGACAGTATCTTACCTTTAGGGCAATGTAATTGAACGTTTCCTCCCAAAGGAACTTCAACCTTCTGGTGATCAGGTTCTTCATCGTTAGCGTCTGCTTCCGTCGCTGACTGTGTATTCTCATCCGCGGCTGCTGTTTTATTATCAATGTTATCATTGATAAAGTATATATATTTGGTTATTTTATATCAGTTTACTTCTTTAACAAATCGATTCACTAGTATACGTGATTATATAATACGTGTCGTACATTACTTCTATGAGGACTGTGATCAATAAAAAATTAAAATTTATGAAACTAACTAGGCTTATTTTTATTTTTTTTAATGAATAATGAAGATATTCCGTGGTAAATATGTATATATATTTCTATTTTTATATTACTATGTATTATTTCAAAAGAATTACCTTCGTCACGCTGTATTCATTAAATATAACAGTGAATTTCAATAACAAGTTATTGAATATTTACTAATACACACACACACATTCAATTATCAAATCAGTGGACTCTGATATTCACACATTCATACATTGAATAGTCACTAATTCTGCTTGACAGAATAAAATTCTCACATTGATAAAAAGTGAATAGTCAGTTAAAATTAGTGAAATTCCACCGATTATGTTTAGAGAGTAGATTTTTAGGAAATATATAATAAGTACTTTAAAGAAATTGATAAAGGAATTTCAAACATACGCAGAACATTAAGATAGTATCCGATGGAAGAGTACTCGGTGTCCATCCACCTCGCTCTGCACCTGTACCAGCCTCCGTGCGACTCCCTCAGTCTCGCCCAGCGAAGCGTCGCCGAACCTAAGGACGCGCCGTCTTCTGCGCCAGCTTCGAGAGGTGTTGGTGAACTAGGAAGATTTGTATATTTTTACACGAGTGTGCTAGAAGGAGGGTTATGTTTTTCGAGAGTATGTATGTATGTATTGTTTGACACGCTCTCTGGCCTGAACGGCTCGATGGATTTTAGCTTGAAAGGTGTCGTTAGATTCTTATTTACTGTGAGAGTGACACTGGGTATATTAAAATAAAAATAAAAACAAAATGGCACAAAATTTTTAGCGCCAAATACATTTCATTTCCAAATTATACAGCAACGCAGTCTTGTTTTTTAGTTTTTTAATTAACTTACTTGTAGACTTTCACGATTCATATTATTTGTATTTATACGTATACTCGTTATGTATGTACGAGTCAAATTACGGAAGCATAAGACTAGAATAAAATGCGTACGCACTTTAACATTTGTTTGTACTAAGAATTTTATTTGAAATACCTAATTCTAATAAATTTTCTAAGATTTTGACACTTCTGAGTGCTCTAAGCTGAGATCTGAAAACCAACCACAACAAACACTATACTAACCCTAACTAGTCCGCAAAACTGAAATATATAGGTACTATCATCATAGGCCTACACATTCGATAAAGGCACAAAATAAAATTGCCGTAAAAAGAAAAAAATATTACGACCCTGTCTCTCTTAGATGTCTTTAAAAGCAAGGATTATCTGAATTCATCTCAAAATGAAACAAGTTTTGCGATGGAGGACCATTTTTATTGCAGATAAAAAATTTAATCTTGTTATCAAGTTTAATTAGCTATAAAACTTAACGGCGGCGATGTTTCGTTTCATTTTAAAAATATTATCGAAATTACTAATCTTCTAAGCGTTGTGGTTAAACTTTTTTTGAATAGAAATAATGTTAAAAACTTTGTGTAAATGGAAAAGTTTTTGATGTTTTTATTAGTCCCTTGTGATAATTTAACTTCTATGAAATAAATCTAAACATATAAAATATTAAAATATATATATATATATATATATATATATATATATATATATATATGGGTGGGGCTCAAAAAAATTGTACTTTTTAAAAATAAATTGCGGTCATCCGTTTATACTTGAATTCTAGTATTATTTTTAAGCTTTTTTCATGAAATTTTATTTGTTGGTGAATAATGAAAACATAAATAATAGTTAGGAGCCAAAAATAATCATCTAACCACCCAAATACACATTATTTTGGTACACGAAACATTAAGGCAATTTTGTTCTCCATACAAAACTAAAATGTCCCAGTGCAGTCTGAGGACAATGATTAATTTTTTACAAAAAAAATATGCTATTAATGTACTTTTTATTTACTAGCGTTGTTAGTATGGGAGCTAAAAAAAGCATTTCAAATGAATTTTAGAGAAATAGTACAATTTCTAACTAAATAACTTAATTTGAAAAAATGTCCCTTTTAATCTTCTCGTGTGTTACAATGAATGTGTTACACGGTAACTTTTCTGTTTCTGTAATAGTTCCACTATGATTCATATTATAATTAGGCTAAACTTTAACCTAACATCTATGAAGTGTCAGTTTTAATGTCAGCGTTTTAGTTTCGCGGCAAACGACGCGTGATGTGCGGCGTTCGTTTTTGTCATAGAAAAAATTGGATATAAAAAGGTGAATTTTGAAGGTACGTGTTTCTCTTTCGTTATATAAAATTATGAGATTAAATAAATCCTTGTTTAAGTCGTATGTTATGGCTTTATTTTTGAAATATCTTTGAATTTGAGGTCGTTTTAATCAAGTAAAGCCAAGAATCTTCTCGTGTGTTCAGTATAGTGTGTTATGTTGTGTTACGTGTGTGTTACGAAACACACTGGATAATATTAAGCATGGTTCACAACATCTTTACCATGGTAATTTTTTCTTTAGTGTATAACTAATTTTAATTAAAATATTTTAACAAATCATGTTGCATTTTATTTAATTTGAGGTATGGATGAACTTAAAATTGAAATAAACAAAAAAGCCCAGGGATAAGGTAAAATATTTATTAAATTATTAAGAAAAATTACCTAACATTTTTAATAAATTATGATAGGTATAGTGTAATCAATGCCTTACTAATTTCTAGTGTGTTACAATTTTTCTAGTGTGTTGCGTGCGTCTCTGTGTGTTATATTTTCTAGTGTGTTATGGTACAATTTTTTTGAGCCCCACCCATATATATATATATATATATATATATATATATATATATATAATTATATATAATAGTGATAATATTTTAAAATGAAATCATTTACTTTATAAATATTAAAATATGGAAGAACTATGAACTAAACCCAAACAGCATTTGGATGTCCTACCGCCAGGCTATAGGGCAGAGTCAGAACTGACTCAGCTATATTGCTCCACTGGTGATTATTATAAAACCGGGACCGATGCTTGCAACGGTGGAAAAACCTACAAGGATATACAATTAAACACCGTTACCAGAAATAAATATTTGTATAAATATAATTATCTACTTCAAGCGGGAATGAAATCTTTTTTTTTTTTCGTTGTCGCAGGGGAATCCATTTACGGATGATATCCAGGACGCCCGGGTGGGAGTCCTAGACCTATGTCGGACTCGGCACTTTGAGAGTGTCATACCGTACTAAACCCCTGCGGGAGCCTTCAACCGCTTTAATTGGAGGGTCCCGGATCTGCAGGCAACAGGATCCCTCCAGCGACAGGCTGGCCTCAGCGAAAAGGCCAGGCTTCTCCTTCAGGGAATCAAATCTGCTACTGTAGGTCAACCAGAAACCAGAACGGTTGTTCATTATAGTTGCAAAGTAGCGATCTGTGATATATATAACTGACATGGGGACGATATAATATGTATATATAATATAAATAGTGCTCGACAAAGTCTACGTCGTGGCAGTCGGCCAGACTCAGCTGAGTTACTACTTGGTCGGTCGCATGGTACATTACTAGCAACTGTCTTGCGTTCCGTATTGACTATACATACTTATTGTGAAGTAAAGTGCTATAAACACTCACTTATATGAATCACAATAATGGAATGGAAATCGACAGTGAAAATAATGAAATGAAATGAAATGAAAATGAAATGAAAATATTTATTTCGTCATAAGGTAATTTTACACACTTAACGAATGTCAAAAAAATTTCATTTAAAACAAATACGTCAAATTATTACACGTTAATGTCTCGGTAGACATAACATTACTATTATATCATCGGCTTTATTAAATGTTACAATAAATAACTTAATCTAATGTCCCTAGTGTTGGCCGAGAGGAAAAAAAGCCGGCGGAAAAAAACTCTCAGTACTCTTTTAAATAATTAAGCGTTAATGATGCTACGATATATATATATATATATATATATATATATATATATATATATATATATATATATATATATATATATATATAATTAAAACCATTAACAGCAAAACGAAGTATAAGAATATCAATAAAATGTGGAACGAGATGTGTTTCTGAATTCATAACGTAATTTATCATTCACATTTATATCGGGAACCACGATAAAATCTGAACATCTTTAGTACGCTGCGGAGCGGCTATATGAGGGATTTTTATCTTCTTGTTTTTCATTTTTAGAAATCGTATACAAAAGTTATTTTCATATGCTCAGTATATATTCTTGCATAGACTATACTTAAGCCAAATTCGATGTGGAATTTTGTAAACAAACCAAAAGTTATCGTGTATAGGGTTGTCACACTTTTATTAATGAAAAATTGTAAATTATCATTTCCTAGTTATACGTTAAAAAAGTTGTTTAACATTGTTTTCTAGAACTTAACCGCTGAATACGTAATATGCAAGAAAATTAGCTTATAACAAAAATTAACAATTTTTTAATCTATATCTATATATATAAAAGAGATTTCCACGTATACATTGACTCATCACGATATCTCTGAAACTATAAGGCGCAGAGACTTGAAATTTGGTAGGAATATTCCTTTTACCGAGTATAGGTCAGCTAAGAACGGATTTTACGAAATCTACCTCTAAGGGGGTGAAAAAGGGGGGCAAAGTTTGTATGGGACAACATGATTCCTTGGTCCAATTTACTTCAAATTTCGCATAAATATTCTTTAACAGAATTGGTTGAAGATGTGTTTCGTATTTTATCGAAATTCATCCTCTAACGATGTTAAAAGGGGGGAGAAAATTATTTTGATATAAATACTCCATAGTGATTTTGATTTAAATTAAAATTTATGTTGACACATGTTTGACAACCAATCCGTCTGTTATAAAATTACGCAGGTGTAGGTGATATCTTTTTTTTGGGCGCTCCTGGTGGAACAGGCAAGACTTTATAATAAACGTAACAAAACTGAGTTGTAAATATACCGTGTGATCGCTTTATTGTAAACAAGTATGCTTAATTTAAAAAAAAAATCAAAAACCCGACTGCGTAAAATACTCTTATTATAAACTAAAAAGAATAAAACAATTTACTAGCTTTCATTTGATACCCATATTGCTATAGTAAGAAAAAAAATTCAACTCCCTCCCCTCATTCCGCCATTTGCGGGCGCCATTTTGAAAATTTATATAGCCTATGTCACTACTACAATTTAGACAAATCCAACGACACCTCATATGTCAAAAACCGTCCAGCCGTTTGGGCTGTAGGGCGTGCCAAAGAAATGGACATACATACATACATACATTCATACATACATACATACATACATACATACATACATACATACATACATACATACATACATACATACACTCGAAAAACATAACCCTCCTTCTGTCGCAGTCGGGTAAATAGTGTTTTATATAGTATTTTTTACTTCAATGTTGGTGTTGTTTTAAGTCAAGGGTTTTAAAGTAAATAACTCATCAGCAAGGCATCTGTAGTTCACAATGATACAGATATAGAAGACACCGAAGTGAACTTGGAAACATTTTTGAACAAGATCAGAAAACATTATAAATCAACTATAAGGCGCAGAGACTTGAAATTTGGTAGGAATATTCCTTTTACCGAGTAGAGGTCAGCTAAGAACGGATTTTACGAAATTCTACCCGTAACGGGGTAAAAAAGGAGGGCAAAGTTTGTATGGGACAATGTCATTCCTTGGTCCAATCTACTTAAAATTTTGAATAAACATTTATTAATCTGTTAATCGATTGAAGACGTGTTTCGTATTTTATCGAAATTCATCTCCTAACGGGTTTAAAAGGGGGTAAAATCTTATTTGCTTTGTAGTTGATATCAATACTCCTTAGTGCTTTTGATTTAAATTACATTTTATTTTGACACATGTTTGACAACTTAATCCGTCTATTATAAAATATTTTCCAGTTTCGACGCAGGTGTAGGTGATAAAAAATATAAATTTATAATTTTTAAAATTTTAGTTAAATACCCGTGCGAAGTCGGGGAGGGCCGCTAGTATTATATAGGAGACTTTCTATATATATATTCACTCATCACGATATCTCTGGAACTATGAGACCTAAAAACTTGAAATTTGGTAGGAATATTCTTTTTGTCGAGTAGAGGTTAGCTAAGAACGGATTTTACGAAATTCTACCTCTAAGGGGATGAAAAAGGGAGGCAAAGTTTGTATGGGACAATGTGATTCCTTGGTCCAATCTACTTCAAATTTTGCATGAATATTCTTTAATAGAATTGATTGAAGACGTGTTTCATATTTTATCGAAATTCATCCCCTAACGGGGTTAAAAGGGGGAAGAAAATTATTTTGATATAAATACTCCTTAGTGGTTTTGATTTAAATTATATTTTATTTTGACACATGTTTGACAACTCAATCCGTCTGTTATAAAATATTTTCGAATATCAAGAAGAAGACGCAGGTGTAGGTGATAAAAAATATAAATTTATAATTTTTGAAATTTTAATTAAATACCCGTGCGAAGCCGGGGCGGGCCGCTAGTTACTAATATACATCTAACAACCCCAAATTTTAGCACTGACAGGAAAATTTCGCAGATAAGCAACATTTGGTGTTTTTTTCTGATCAGTCGTTATATTGTTAAAGATAAATTGTAATCAATTTTTACATATACAACTTCAAATATTATAATTATTATTTTTATTCAACGTAAGTAAAGACTCCCCGCGCGCCCGCGGAATCAACTAGACGCAAGTACTGTATCCTCTGATTCAAAATTCATAAAAAGTGGTCTTTATTAAAATATAGTCAAAAAAGTTATAAAACTAAAATATTAAAACAAGTGCCTAAGCCGTTGTGTAAAAATCTTAGTTAATTCATAAGCATTTAAAGTAAGTGAGACGTATTTGAATTTAAATTGTTTAACTAACGGTCGAACTCTAATGAACAGTGCCGTGTATATAGTGCTTGTGACTCAGTGACTCATTGACTCATTGAATTAGCATTAACTAAATATTAATCCGGCCATAGAACTAGGAACATTTCAATAAATTCATCATTAATTATTATATTCGATTGGTGTAGTGTATCTGGCAGCTACATTCCCACCGCAACTGATCAACTCAACCCGAGTTCGATCCCGACAGTGACTTTAAAATTAAACTTTGTACTTTTTTATTAATTTTTTTTTTTTTTTTATTGTAATTTTTTTTAAAGACATTTGTGTATATTATTATTTTTAAATTATTTTGTAAATTTCATTTTATATATATTTTTTTTTAAACTGTGAAATAATCGGAACTGACATGAATCCTTTAAACAGTAATGTAACAAACCGTCAAAAGAAGACTGCAGTCTCGGCTGCATCCAGTCAACAAAGAAGTCCAATTACTTTAAACAGCACCGGCTACAATGATCTATTGGATGAAATCAAAAGCTATATGAGGGGACTGTTAGATAGCCAAACGGAGAGCATACGACAGGTAATTGGTGAAGTTAAAAACGCAATCGAAAGCCAAAACCAGCGCTTAGATCAACTGGAGGTACGGATTTCGTTATTGGAAACCAAGTCAGAGAAGATACAGCCCCCAAGCACGATCGTCTCGAACATCGAGAGTACAGTCGCACAGCTACAGGCTAAGATTGCGGATAGAGACCAAGCACTCTTATCCAACGACGTCGAAGTAGCAGGCTGCACAGAAGAAGTGAACGAGAATTGCACTCGGCTTGTCGTCACTCTTTCGAAGAGATTGGGTGTAGATCTCGACGAGAAGGACATAGTATTTGCGGGACGCGTAGGACCCACTCGGAAGGCGGACGCAGACGGCGCTCCGGGGCTTCCTCGACCACTAGTGGTGCGCCTAGCTCGCCGCGCACCGAAAGACGCCTTGTTACAAGCCGCGCGTAAACGACGTGGCATCAACACAGACGATCTTAAGCTCCCCGGACCTACTAGAACCCTATACATAAACGAACGTCTTACTAGACATAACCGGCTCTTGTTTTTGAAAGTTAAAGCTTTGGCTCGGGACGCGAAGTTGAAATACATGTGGATACGGAACGCAAAGATATTTGTGCGACAGGAGCTAGGGAAACCAAGATACCGGATACACACGGAATCTGACTTTTCAAAATTTTTTGGAAATTTACATTAATTCAATATTTAATTTTTTTGTTTTGTTCTTTCTCTTTTTTTTTTTTTTGTCTTTTATTTTATTGGTCCAATACATATTTTGTTAATCTGTTTGTAACCTTGCGTTAGCAGGAAAAACTTATTGTGTCATAGTTTTTATTTTAAAAGCAATTGTTATTTTTTTTTCTTTAAATTAATAAGTTCGTTATTTTACTAGTTACCCTTGCACAAATTCACACAAACACATCTCACACAAACACAACAACAAAACACATCCTCTTTGTTTTCATTTAGTTATTATTATATCATCAAATATGACCTACTGATTTAATTTTTAATTATTTTTAATTTATTTTTTTATTTTTTTTCATTTTACTTATTTACTATATATGACCAATAAGAAGTCGGAAAGGAAAAACTTAAGATTCGGTCTATTAAATGCAAGATCTCTAAATACTGGCAAGGATGAACTGTTAGTTTCCGTTCTTAAATACGCCCCTGACATTTTGGCAATAAATGAAACATGGATCAAAACAGGAGAAGAGGTTCTCGCTCCTACAATCCCAAATTACAGATTTTTACACAGGGCCAGACAAGATAAAAGAGGGGGTGGAGTAGGCTTTTATATAAGGCAAGACATTAAAACAAGTTCAATACAACACCCACCATCCTCACTTGAACAAATGTGGTTACAAGTTAAACTACCTGGAGTAAATATAGCACTCGGCACAGCCTACAGACCTGAGAGTGTTGGTGTTCTGGAGGCCATGGATGCCTTAGATGCATCCTTAAATATATCAGCGCATTGTGACTTCACTTGCATTTTGGGTGATTTTAATATTGATGTCTCATGCAAAGACTCTCCAAAAGTTAAAGAACTTTTAAATTTCTGCCATCATCACAGTCTAGAGCAATTAGTTCAAGAACCTACCAGGGTTACCGATTCTTCACAGACAATCCTTGACCTAGTTATAACTGATAATTCTTTAAAATGTAAAGATATTAAAGTGATACATAATAACTGCTTAAGTGACCATGCACTTGTATTATTGGATTTGAACGTTAAAAAGCCCAAAATTATCAAACAAGTAAAATATCGAAGAACTTTAAATAATATAGATATTGATGCATTTAATGAAGACCTGAACAGTATACCATGGGAATACATCAGCACTTTAAGTAACGTAGATGAAATGGTTTATAATTTTAATAGATACTTGATTACTTTGTTCGACATTCATGCTCCAATACGTAAATTAACTATTAGAGATAAACCTAAACCGTGGATAACAGATACAATAAAGCTTATGATGAGCTTGCGAGACGAAGCCCTAATGAAAGCACGTAAAGAAAAGAATAATACAACATTGAAAGATTACTATCGCGACCTTAAAAATTATGTTACAGCATCTATAGAGAGAGAAAAAAAGGCATATTTTAACTTTTTTATAAATAACAATATAAATAAACCTGCTCTTCTGTGGAAAAATATAAAAAATACGGCTCAGCTCAGTAACAAATATATGAACATCATTCCTGACCATTTAAATGATCCAGATAAAATTAATGATCACTTCCTAACGTTGCCAGCCAATACGTATTCAGACCAGATTGAAAATTCAATAAACTCAAATATTGTACAAAATGATATGCTACGTTTGAAGCCAATAAATGAAATAGATGTGAGAAAAATTATCTGTAGTATCAAAACAAAAGCATCAGGACTGGATAGCTTAAATATAGATATGATTAAAATGACTCTAGACATGACAATTCCAGTTATTACTAAAATAGTTAATAAGTCTATCGAAAGTAATAAATTTCCATCGTGTTGGAAGGAAGCTCTGGTGAGACCAATACCTAAGAAGAACAGTATTACTGGATTAAAAGATCTTCGTCCTATATCAATATTACCGGTGTTGTCTAAAGTCTTGGAAAAAGTTGTCCTAAACCAAGTACTGCAATTTGTAGAAAATAAAAAAATAATTCCTAAATTCCAATCTGGCTTTCGGAGAGGGTATGGCACAGAAACTGCCCTTCTACACGTGACAGATGACCTTAGTGAAGCATCAGACATGGGGCTGAGCAGCATTATGGTGCTTTTAGATTACTCCCGAGCATTTGACTGTTTAGAACCGGAACTTCTTCTAGCCAAATTGAAATATTACGGATTTTCAAAAGATACATGCGAATGGTTTGAGTCATTTCTTACACACAGGCAACAGAGAGTAGTTACAGAAAACAGAAATGGTGAACTAAAGTTCTCGACCCTTAGAACACTGGAAAAAGGTGTACCACAGGGCTCTTTGCTAAGTCCATTGTTGTTTACGATATTTACTGCAGATTTACATAAACACATTAAACACTGTAAATACCACCTATACGCAGATGATACACAGCTATACTACTCATTTGACAGTGAAGATATGCAAGACGCAATGAACAAAATTAACGAAGATCTTGGTAATATCTATGATTGGTCGAGAAATAACTCGCTATTTCTTAACCCAAGCAAATCACAAATGTTAGTCTTAGGTACAAAATCCCAAATTAAAAAAGTGTTAGATAGCAAATTAGAAATTAAAATTGATAATGTTGTGCTCGAACAAGTAACTTCGGCTCGTAATCTTGGCTTAGTTCTTGATGGCGAACAAAGGTACATAGAACACATTAATAATAAAATACGAGCTGCTTTTTTTAAACTAAAGATGCTATATAATGTCAGGGGTTATTTAAGTGAAAAATTACGTATACTTCTCTGTGAGTTGTTAGTACTCTCCCAGTTTAATTATTGTAGCTCTGTCTATGGGCCAAGACTGATGGCGACCACAGAGAGAGCAATACAGAGGGTACAAAACGCCTGCATACGGTTTTGTTATGATACTGGTAGGAGAGAACATATTACCCCGTATCTAAATAGCAAAAGCATGTTAAATATGAGTGGGAGGAGAGAACTTCATCTTGCTTGTGTTATTCATAAGGTGATATGGAATAAAAAACCCGAATATCTATTCGAAAAGCTGATGTGGGTTAAGGATTTTGCACTGCATAACTTACGCAGAAGCGCCCAACTTCGTTTAAAAATACCTAAACACAAGACATCACGGTATAGGGGATGCTTCAGTTTCTCTGCAGCAAAAATTTGGAATGACTTACCACCCCCACTGAAATGTCGAATGAGTACTGGAACATTTAAAACAAAGTATCAAACAGCTTTACTCAATCGACAATCTGCTGCGGAGAATCTGAGTCATGCCCACTGGAAACTGCTAGAACTAAAAAATTTTTTTTATCAAAGATGATTTTGTCATATACAAACACATACACGAACAAACACATACACATACACACGCACACACAAATACATGCTCACGCAAGGGTGACTGTAACAACTTATATTATTATTGTTTATATTACAATGGTTTTTTGTTCAACGTCCTGCTTTGGATACAAGTACAAAGTTGTACGGAAACCGGGGAGCACACCGCTTTATTCCCGCCTAGCATCACAGGGAGAAGGGAGTGGCTGAAAAACAGCGCTGCATGGGACTTTAGTCCTGTGTCAGCTGAAGCTGAGCCACTTCCTATTGCCTATTCATATTTTATATTTTGTCAAATTTTAATAAGCTTTAATGTATGTTATGTTTTCATGTTTTATTTTTTTTAATGTATGTTTACTTTACTTGTTATTTTAACTTGTATATATGTGGCAATAAATTCATTTTATTATTATTATTATTATTAAAAGAGAATGGGTGTCTGAACAAAGATTTTTAATCATAATAAACCCATTTTAAAATAAATGTTTTATTTTTAATGATATTTAGGGAGTGTAGGTATTTTTAAAATAGGCATATATATATACCTATTTACGAAAATATTTAGAAATCATTCAGTGGGAATTTAGTTATATCCACTTTAACAAGTAAATTTTACCTCTATAACAGATAATTATAGATAATATATAAATGTATCTAACTCCCTGACTTATTTATTTCAAGTTTTATGTAGCTTGTACTACTGTGCATAAATATTATAAAATATAATTATTATAATTATTTTCCAATAGGTTGTTAATATCTGCCTATGGTTGGTTGCTAAGCAACGGTTTGTTGGTAAACGTTCCATATCGAATTTGGCTTAAGTATAGTACACAAGTTTAAAGTCAGCTAAAATTATATTAGGTATAGGTATGCTTGAAAAGAACTTCATTGTCACATTTTACTTAGGGTGAAAATCTGATATTTTTTATACTTTCCACAAAAATATTTATGAATGTAACAATACCTATAAACTAGTTTGAAAAAACTACATTTGAACGTATTTCTAACAATTTATCTTTAAATAAAGATATATGCATGTGATCGGCGGTGATGAAAAACATTGTGAAAAAAAAATCAGGTTAGATAGAACGAGACATGTATATTTGCCAAACTGCAGCAGAGCAGCGTGGTGAAATAATAGCCTAATCGTTCACCTTCATAGGAAAACATACCAGCAGTGAAATTTTTACACGATGTTAACAGTTACAGGTATAATATCAAAGCGAATCAGTAGAGGGTTATGTGTAATCCTCAGTTTCCTTAAGTAACATAATTCTTTTGTAATAATGTTGAAATGTATTGTAATGTTTCCTTAAGTAAGTTTCACAATCTTTCAAGATCATAAATATTATTCAACGTCTCATATACAACCGCTTCAAGAAGGATAAGGCGGCGTCCTAATTGGGATTGATCGTACGGTGGCACGATGCGTTTTTCATCTCACGATCAAAGTGGTCGAGCGATGACCTAACAGGTGTCCTAATAGATCGCGCGATGTTCATCGTGTGTTGCCGTCGCTCGAAGGCTGGCGCTCACGCCACTTTAACGATGGCTTTTTACAGAGATGCACAGTTTTTGCTGTCGGGCAATATTACTTAAAAAATTGCAAGTGACATTGAAAAAACGAAACGTAGACAACATAAAATACTTTATAGATCCAGGAATCTGCACGGTGAATTTTTCAACCTTTATTTTGATGTAAGAAATAACGAAGAAGACTTATACGATTATTTGTCCATGTCAAAAGAAACATTTGACTACATCTGCAATGGAACCGATTAGGACACTCAAAAGAGATCTGTTGCTTTGATTACATGATCGCACGATCAAACGCATCGTACGATCGTTATTAAGCATTTCATGTGCTCGCACGATTACTTGCGAGGTTCAAATAGGACACTGACGAAATCTGTATGTCTGAACTCATCGCACGACGAGAACGCATCGTGTCATCGTGCGATCTTCGCCAATTAAAACAACGCCTAAGGATCCTGTGTCTGAGGTTCGAAAAAAAACACGACATAAACGTCCAGATGTACTGCATGTCCTATACAAACATTGTTTATGACGGGGATTGAGAAGACCCGTCGTCATGAGTTCTATTTCCATATCGAATCTATTCACCTCGAAGATCTGACAGTGTCCCTCATCGAATCTACTCACCTCGAAGATTCGACAGTGTCCCTCATCAAATCTACTCACCTCGAAGGTCTGTCGGTGTCCCTCATCCAGGTGGCGCGCGCCGGCGGGTTGGCGTCCACGTCGCAGCGCAGAGCGGCCGCTCCGCCGGCGGACAGAGATATACCGAAGCCGGGCCACCGTGAGATAACGAACGATGGTGGATCTGGTATAAAGAAATATTTGTAAAGATAAATAATAAACAGCCCACACTCAAATCTCAGTTGTATGTGAGTGTGTGTCCTGTGTTAGGAGCTCCGAAAAACGTACAAACCAAAAAAGAACTACTTACAATTAGTGTTTATACGCAAATAAATATTTAACATACACACACAGTCGTCTATTCTTAAGGTGTGCAAATTAATGCCGGTGTAGTGTAATATTCTTATTAAATACATTATAAAATATAATTTTATAATAATATTTAAATATTACATCCAGAATCGGGGTGGAAACCGAAATCACAACCATGTAGCGGAAAGCAGGACCACTGCCAATGGCGCCAATGGGCATTCAATTATATAATATATTTTTCTTTCAAATTTCAGACTATTTACTAGCATCTTTTAATTACCATCTTCATTTTTGATAATTGGTGCTTTCCACATGAAATTAACAGAATTAAAAAGTTCAGAGATTCAGAAATTTGTTATTTTCTGTAACTGTACCCAAAAAGTGTGTAATATGTGTGACCTGTGAAATATTAACCGTATTTTCATGTTTAATTTTCTTCAAGAAACAGTCTAATATCATTATTATTATTTTGTCTGAAATAGATTCCGATAATAATGTTAAAGTATTTTTTCTTCTAAAAAGCTTTCAGGAAATTAGATTCGAGTTACACAATAACCTTGGGTATTGCTAAGTCTGTGCTAAGTGTCGGATTATATAAAGTATATCGTTGATATTGATTAACTTTAACAAAAGTCTTTAATAGCCAAGACATATTATTCGATAAGATTATATAAATGACAAAGATGTATTTATAGCGTTTATAAGCGCTGGCTTTCATACAGAACATATGACTGAGATTAAAATTCTTGAGTATCTTTATTATCGATAAATATTGTATCATGTTATCGATAGTTTGCGATATATCGTATGAAAAATATATCGATAATTTTTTCGATCCGATATATCGAATAATATATATTGTTAATTATCGATATATCGATACCTACTTATCGATAAGTATCGGATGTAATATATCGATGTGTGTTTTATACCGTCTGTATAATGGGGAGTGTTCTGAGGAACTCTTTAACATGGTGCCACCTTCACGTTTTTATCACCGTACCCTTCGCCGAAGGACTAAATTTCATCCACACCACTTGGATGCCTGGTTTGCAAACAACGTGCGCGCTTCGCGCGTATTTTTGCCGCGCACATGTAAGCTGTGGAATGACCTACCTCCAGGTTTTCCCTGAACGCTATAATTTGGGGGTTTTCAAGCGTCGTCTATACAGACACCTTTTCCCTAAAGGCCGGCAACGCACCCGCAACTCCCCTTATGTTGCGGATGTCCATGGGCGGCGGCAGCCATTTAACATCAGATGGCCCGTCTGCTCGTTTGCCCGCATTGTTACATAAAAAAAAATCGATACTACTCGATAGTTATCATGAAAATATATCAATAGTTATCGCATGAAATATATGGAATCAAATATATCGATAATTATATCGATTTTTGTATATGAAGTGAATTGATGGTACGTACCGATGTACTATCGATCTCTATCGACTAACCTCTCTATGTAGTGGTGTGAAAGTTCTAAGAATTTTGTATTTGTATAAATATTTGTTTCCGTTCTAAACGACTACGCCTCAGAGAGTATATGAAATGTCAGTCCGATTATTATAAAACGCCTGATAATGATCGGTACTTATAGTAAGGAAATTATTCATCAACCCGTAGTGAAGCAGAAACGGGTTACCTCTCAACACTTTTCCTATCCGGAAAGCTCTACCCAGCAGTAGTACTGTAACAGAATATTTCGGTTCAATATATATTATCGTCAATTAACATCGAATTAACATATTAGTCGTATCAATATATGTAATACTAAGTGTTATTAGATAACGAACACTAATCCTCATCGGTTATGCAATTAGACCGTTGTCTGAAACTAATTACAATTGTCACTACATAATTATTGTAATTAATTCGTTGATGTTAAAACTCCGCGCCGAGTGTCCTAATTCATTGACGTCATTATCTCAATCTGCCATCATATACGAGTACCTTACCAATTATATTATATTTTTATTTTTTTTTTGATTGGCTGACCCGTTAGCGCAATTGGCAGTGACCCTGCTTTCTGTGCCATCCTGCGTCCGTATTATTTGTATATTATCTATGTATATGTATATTTACTAAATAGAAAAAAAAATTATAATATGTATATCAGTCGACTGTAACCTAAAATAAGGCATTAAGCCTACCTTAGAAACAGACGACGAGATGTTAAACATATGAAAAAAAAATAGCGTAGATCCTTTATCTATAGGTATAGTTATTTTTGTAATATAATTTTTGGAGTCCCTATCCTTTTCAATTATTATTTTACTAATACCTCGAGTTTCAACTGTAATTATCAAATTACATTTTGAAACTATAAAAAACTTATCTTGTTCACTCATAAAGTAGGATTTAATCCTGCGTCAGATGTTTTGAAACCATTGTTCTATCAATGTTTGAAAGACACAACACGTTCATAAACGCCCAGAAAACAACAAACACAATATAAATGACCTATATTGTCACGAGCGGTGTTCTATCTTGCTGCCTTAAAAAATTATAGTTTAAAAAAACTAAAAAAACACACTTTTATAATAAACTAAAATATAAAAAATAAATTTGAATTAAGAATAGTGTAAATAGGAAAAAAAAGTATTTTATTGTAAAAAAAGAGCAAGGGGTGCTTTTGAAGATATTATCAAAATGACAATTCTTCTACTTATACCTGTTAATAAAATATTTATATCTATTGACGCCCCACGCTTCTTTCTTTATAATAAAAAACATTTTTTTTCTATGTACACTACGAAAAACCTTGTGAAACGTGTAAAAAATGATTATTTTACTTATCGCGCGGCGCTGTGTGTGTGTATGCTCGTAAAAACACAGCTTTGTTTTGTGTGACAGTAAAGTTATTTTCAGACTACACTATAGTATAATAGCATATTATACATAGGTCATAGCACAACAATATCGCTGACCATACATTTATTTAGAGCACGTTCCCACTTAGCTATCATACTAATATTATAAACTAGCGGCCCACCCCGGCTTCGCACGGGCATTTAACTAAAATTTTAAAAATTATAAATTTATGTTTTTTATCACCTACATGCGCCATCTATCGTATAATGGTAATAATATTGTTTTTATATTTAGTGACATTTAACATAATAGTACCTATATTAATTGAAAATGATTTTTATCTAAAATATTAAAACGATTTCTATTCCTATTCGACATATTTAGTAAACTTTTAAGTTTAACAAAATAATAACTCAAAAATAAGTTTTGTGAGTTTTTAAGATTCCTTAGACCAGATGGCGTTGGCGGCGTAGGTACCTATTTCTATTTTCTTAAATATTTATTTTTAAATTTAATTACAATAAAACAAAAACTAAATTATACTGTGAGTTATGTTTAATTTTTATGTATTAAAGTTATTTACATTGGTTTTGTACTTTTTACGTGATACGTGCACGAACAAAAAACGATAAGAGATGGCGCTGATTCAAAAAAAAACGCGCTATTAAAATTTATTCTTGATGATATATAGTGTATTAATAAAACGGAGGTTTTAACAGATTTATTATTTGTATAGATGCGGAAGTAAGTTTGTTTGTTACGCTTTTAAGCAAAAACTACTTAACCGATCATCATGAAATTTTCTACACATATTCTTGGAGGTATTAGAAGTAACATAGGATACTTTTTTTGGTCGCGATAACCGAAATCCACGCGGGCGGATCAGCGGGCAGAAGCTAGTAATATATATTGTTGGCTTGCTATACTCTATGTCTCTATGACATTGAGCGATACGCTGTGCTATAAATTCCGCGCCGCTTGTTCCACCCCGCCCCACAAACAGACGTACGAAACGACATAAGAGTTACGGCAACGCGAGTTTTTTATTGATATTGTATTATTGCTGAGCTTGATGAGATTTCAATACTATTCAATATCAAATTCATTGTGTGCACAGTCTCACAGATGGCGGTCAACCGAGCATATATTATATGTCCTACGATTATATCGCGTAATGTGAACGCAACGCAATGTATAGCTCTATGGCTTTTAGTGCTGTAATATGAAGGAGAATAGTATGGTGTAAGGTAAAATCTTTTCTGACACATTACAAATACTTTATATAATCTGGAACATAGCACATATGAGGGTATATACTCACAGGTGACGTGTATCTCGAGCTTGGCGGTGAGCAGGTCGGGTTGCGCGGCGGGCGCGGGGGGGAGCGCGGGGGGGCGCCGCTGGCGCGCGTCGCACTGCAGCGTCGCGTTGTGCAGCTCGCGCGCCGCCGTCACCACCACGCGCGACCACGTCACGCCCTCTGCGTCCAATTTATTATCGTTTTAGTGCGTTATTTTAATAACAAATGGCGTTACTTATTTTTTAAATCGCGCTATCGAAATTTTATAATCAATGCATATAAGAAATTGCGAATTATCGCTGAAAATCGCTGTGGTGTACTGGTGTAGGGATGTTCATGGAAAAAAATATCGATAATTATCATTTCGTGGTATCGATAGTTATCAAAAATTATCGAACCAAATATATCGATACCACTCGATAATTATCTAATAAAAAATTATCGAGTAGTTACGAATTACCAATAATCTTACTTATACAATACTAGCTGAGCCTCAATTAGTATAGAAATTTGACACTAAAGAGATTTCTCGCGAGCACGAAAGTTACGTAATAGGCCCCACCGAACTTTATGTATTTATACAACAAAAAAAAAAAAAAAAACTTTCTGCTCTTTGAGTATTAACTCTTAATTGGGGATATTTATTTTAAAATAGGATTTCGTTGTCAACTCGGAATATTTACCTCTATATACCTCTTAAGTATATATATATATATATATGTAATATATATTTGACAATCCGAAAAAATCCTCAAGTCGAATCACGGACGATTTCGGTATGTAGGTATAAATTTTAAGTAATATAGCCAGACGTTTCCACAGAGTCACATCCGTTCTGCGCTTCTTAACTAAAAAGTTTCGACTTTCTTTCTTTCGAGAAAATCACAGAAATCGCTTTCACAGGTTTTTCTTAAAACCATTATATAGTATGTATATTTTTCTTTTTTTCCTGAAGCATTTTAGCATAAATTAAGTTATTTCTTATTTAACGACAGCAATTATTATTTAAAGCTGTTTTTTTTTAGTATCGTAGAGAATTTTAAACAATATAATTAATATTCAAAAGTAAGAATTGACCATTCGGTGGTTGGAGATTTTTAGTCAGTGGACGGTAGCATTGTTGTCACGAACCGACTACGAACAACTAACTCTACTACACTACTCATATAATCATTATAAGTTTATATAAGTACATAAAGACTATCCGTGAACGTAGAAAGAGTCAGGTCAAAAATATAACACAATCATATAACATTAGCTCCCCACTAATGCTTTGTTTTAATTTAAAAAAAAAGCTTAGATATTAATTAAATAAATTCAGTTTTAATTAATAAAAATCTCAGATAATAATTAAAGCGATTATTAGGGTTTAGAAATTAATTATATTAAGAGTTCGTATACATTTTCAATAATAATTTTAATTGTTTTATTAACGCAAAGCGATTTAAATACGATTTAGAAATCGGATCTGCTTCGTTTGTTTAATACATTAATAATTGTTTATTACTGTTTTATGTCTCTATGTCTAAATAATTTAATCCTTTTGAAATTGAAGTACCTACGGCATAATATATTGAATATTATTGTTTGTTAATATTTTAATCAATGAATTCTTTAATTGAGATAATTTAAGCATAAGGTTTATTTGTTTTTTTTTTTTTTTTAATTCTAACAAAAAAAATTTTTAAATGATAATGCGTCATAGTATTTTATTATTATTTTTTCATATGTATATTTACATAATGATTACATAGTAATTTTTTTTTTATTTTGTTCATTTTGTACCGTCTGTCCCGCTATATAAGACTTTATTCATCACCATAGGTTGAGGGAAAGAGATCTCTTTTAGAATTAAGTCCACCTTTATCATCAATCTTACATATTAAATATTTTTGTATCATCGTTTAAAGTACCATAAAGTAAATATTAGTAAAATATCTATGTTACTGACGGTTTGTTATTAAAAGATATTACCTATAGAATAATTAGTATGGTGTATGCGAAGATAGGGCCGGTGATCCAGCGCCGGCTCGAGAGCTAGCAGACGCCACGTCAGTTCCGGGGGTGGGACACCACCTGGTAACAAAAACATGAGTATTACTAACTAATTACAAACATAAAATAATACAATCAAATGAAAATGATACATTCTCTGAGTGTTAAATTATTTTCAGTAATTTAAATACCGACTTAATTGCTAAAATTTCTTTTTTTTATCGGAGATTTAACACAACGCGAATACAATATTTTTTTCTTCTCATTAATTAAAATCTAATCAATCAAAATTGACTTAATTCAATCCGGCTTTAAAATAAGTTTTGAATTGTCACTGTGCAATAATATATTATGTTAGTGTGAAGCTAGCGCCGGATTAAGAATGTAGATTCTGCTGAGAAGAACCGACAAGACGTTTAACAGTTACACTATTAAAAATTGTCAAATAATAATTTTATTCGATCACAAAAGCTATTAAATTTTTTTAAGCATTTATTAGTACACTAGCTGCTGCCCGCAACGTCGTCTGCGTGAACGCTATTAGATTACACGTTGTTACGGAATGCGTTGAAGAAATAAAGGTTCACTGCTCGTTCCCCGTAGGTGATAGCGTGATAATATGTAGCCTATATGTTGACCCGACTTCTTAATAATATTCGTGCCAAATTTGAAGTAAATCCATGAAGTACTTTTTGAGTTTATCCCGGACATACATATAGACAAACAGACAAAAATTCTAAAAACTATATTTTTGGCGTCGGTATCAATTGTAGATCAAAACCCAAGTATTCTTTTTAAAAAAATATTCAATGTACAGTTTTGACTTTCCTACCATTTTATTATACTCGTATGTATAGATGTAGAACATAAATTCTAAACAACGAACATTCGAAAACAGCGGTCTCTTCGCCAGCGCATATCATTCGCCGCCTTTGTTCTGAAAACCTTTAAAACTTGACCGATTTTACGCTCAGACCTGAGCCAACTGCACAAATGGCCTCCATTCTATTTCACGCAGAGACTTCAATAAAATGCTTTTAAGAACTAGCACTGAAAGCGTTTTGAAACTTCGATCGCTGCCAGAAAACGCTACTTATATTGTAAAAGCATTTTAAAATCAGTCCCATTTACAATTATAGGATTCGATAATACTGTCATTAGTGTTTAAAAATAGGTGCAGTACCTATACTACAGAAACAACTTGAGATCGCTTACAATCTACGGAGGACGTAGAACGGGAGAAGTATGAAATTTGGCACAGTTAAAGTTTATATGGACAAGGAGTGCAGAATGCTAATATTTTTTATAATAATACTCAAAAAAAACATTAAATTAATTAAAAAAACACTACAAACACTACGACACACACACACATATGTACAATATACATATATTCACAAATTTTGTTTATTGTCAAAGTCTGTTGTCAACACGGTACTTAAATACAGGTCTCGCAACTAATTTTTTATCGAATTTTTTTATGACAGATCAGGTCCAATGACTGCTGCATATGCTCACCACGTTATGCGCAATCATATTTTTATGATGTTGACAATGCTGTCAATTATAAACTAGGTCGAATTCCAACCACTGGGCGACCACTTAGTTTATACAGGATGTCCCAGAACTCAACGTCAAGCCAAAACAGGGTGACAGGATTGATTGTAAGCATCATGAGAAAAATCAGAAAAAAAATCTATCCCATGCAGTTTGGAAGTTATGGGCATTTAAGCAAAACTTAGAAAATTGGTCAAACTGTAACCATTTTTCGGTTATTGTGGTTAATTTTTATTATTTTTGTTCATTTAAACTTTGGAATCGTAACCCTAAATAACATTTCTAGAACCACAATCAAAAATAATGACACAATTACCCCAAGTTTCCTAGAATTAAGACTATTTGTTAAACTATGAATTTAAAATTTTCAAAATTTGTCGACTTTGAAAGGCCATCCTTTAAAAAAAATGTACTAAAGTGCCTTGGCAAGTACCATTAAAAGTTCGCGCATTTAATCAGGATTGTAAAATGGTACAATACTTGTTAGTTTCATACTAAAAAAAAACTAGTAAAAAAATAAAAACCTCAAGTAACCCGATTTTTGCTAACCCATTATACTCAGTTCAAATGTTTTTTATTCGTACAAGCTCTTGGTAGGTTCTTAATTTAACGGCAAAATGATGAGAGAGATGGATAGTGTACATGTTTGCCATGAGCGAGCGAGACAGATAGTGACGCCACGCCACTGTGAGCGAGACGTAACGTCTCACTAGATGGAGATGCGCCTGACACCGTTGACTGTTAGTACGTTTCGCTCATTCGTCTACTGCGCACCTCTCCGTATTCGCTTGTGTTGATTTAGTTCTGACAACTTTGGCTTCTCTCTTTTGGAATTGGATTTTTGTGTTGGCATCTTTATTATCTACCATGCCTACGCGTTACACTTCACATGAATATGCGAACATGCATCTCATTTATGGAGAATGCAGATGCAACGCAAGTGCCGCCGCTAGACTTTATCGTGAAAGATATCCAAATTTAGAGCGCTATCCCGATGACCGCGTGTTTGTTAATGTGCACCGTTTACTCACGAAGTACGGCCATTTCCCGAATCAAATACGGGCTGGAGGTAGAGCTCACTTTCCTAACGAGGAGGAAGTGTTGCAAGAGGTAGCAGATGACCCAAGTATTTCAGTTCGTGGAATTGAAGAAAGAACGGGAATACCCAAAAGCACAGCACATCGTATTTTACAAAAAGCCGAAATGCATCCGTTTCACGCACAACGAGTTCAAAGTCTTCTTCCTCGAGATTATCCTGAAAGGATTTCATTTTGTAGAACAATGCTACAGAGGCATAATGAAAATCCCCAATTCATCCAAAAAGTTCTCTGGTCTGATGAAACTACATTTAAAAAAGATGGTTACATAAACTTACACAATTTTCACGAGTGGCATGTGTCGGATCCATATTTAATGCGAGAAGACAGATCCCAGTATCGCTTTAAGGTAAACCTGTGGACCGGAATTTTAAACGGCAAAGTTGTTGGGCCTTTTGAGCTGCCTGAGAACTTGAATGCCACGAATTACCTACATTTTTTACGAGAAAATTTACCAACTTTGTTAGAGGACGTACCCCTAACAAATCGTCGCCACATGTGGTATCAACAAGATGGCTGCCCAGCGCATTACGCAGTGCAAGTCAAAGATTTCCTTAACCAGGAATATCCGGGAAGGTGGATTGGACGTTCAGGCACTATCTCGTGGCCAGCCCGTTCCCCAGATTTAAATCCACTGGATTTTATTGGGGCGTTCTCAAAGAAAAAGTTTATACAAAGCCCATTGACAGCGTAGCCGAACTGCGTGAACGAATTTCTCAAGCTGCTGAGGACATCAACTCTCGAGGATATGCCCGGCTAATAAATAGATCTTTTTAAGAAGATGTAGAGCGTGTATTGAGGCTGATGGCAAACAATTTGAACATTTATTGTAATAAAAAATGTTATTTCCTTTTATTCTAATAAACCTAAACTAAACTAAGTCGAGATTTTTCATTATTTTATTAATTTTACTTACTTTTGTTGACTTTGGTAAAAGCGGCGTCACTCTCTGTCTCGCTCGCTAATGACAAACATGTCCACTATCCATCTCTCTCATCATTTTGCCGTTAAATTAAGAACCTACCAAGAGCTTGTACGAATAAAAAACATTTGAACTGAGTATAATGGGTTAGCAAAAATCGGGTTACTTGAGGTTTTTATTTTTTTACTAGTTTTTTTTTAGTATGAAACTAACAAGTATTGTACCATTTTACAATACTGATTAAATGCGCGAACTTTTAATGGTACTTGCCAAGGCACTTTAGTACATTTTTTTTAAAGGATGGCCTTTCAAAGTCGACAAATTTTGAAAATTTTAAATTCATAGTTTAACAAATAGTCTTAATTCTAGGAAACTTGGGGTAATTGTGTCATTATTTTTGATTGTGGTTCTAGAAATGTTATTTAGGGTTACGATTCCAAAGTTAAAATGAACAAAAATAATAAAAATTAACCACAATAACCGAAAAATGGTTACAGTTTGACCAATTTTCTAAGTTTTGCTTAAATGCCCATAACTTCCAAACTGCATGGGATAGATTTTTTTTCTGATTTTTCTCATGATGCTTACAATCAATCCTGTCACCCTGTTTTTGGCTTGACGTTGAGTTCTGGGACAGCCTGTATAAATAATTTTGAAAATCCGAAAAAAAAAATTGTATTCGATATCATCCTCTTCGTAATTTTGATTCAAAACATTTTAGAGTCTAGCTGATCTTGAGGATATTTAATTCAGATCGCAAAATCGAGGCTTCACATTACAGCTTTTGTTTGGAGACACAATCTTTGCTCGGCGGTCAATGAAAACATGACAATAAAATCTAAATTAATTCCGATAAATTCGGAGAGCTATTATATACGACCGATACACGCCGATATATGCTGTGCGGTGACCGGCAGAGAAGAATAATCCCAACCTCAACATAATGATGGAAAAACTGTGCACCAAACAAGATGGTGATGGGCAGAACCGAAATACGTTCGAAACAAAGACAAGACAAAAAGAAAAGACAGGCAGTGTAATTACTGGCACCGAGACTTTAACAGGGTTGCCTGGGCTAGTTCCAGGTAAACTGGTTAATGTTCATGGGCGACGTCAACCACTTACCATCAGGTGGAACGTCTGCCAGTTTGCGTATCCAACTATCATAAAAATAAAAATAAAAACCCAATACGTTCGCCAACCCCCGTGCCACTTGTAGCGAGTATTGGACTATTGGTAAAGCCGTCCAAAATGATCAACAATAGAGAGCCAAGGCGTTCGCTCTGGAGGTCGATGGAGGAGGCCTAAGTACAGTGGACATACAATGATTAATATGATGATGCCAGTATAAGCCTTACTCAGCTAGAAGTAATTAAAATTATACTACAAACACTGAAAATCCAAAGAAATATTTTGAACAGTACTATTAATTTAAATTCCTGTCGCAACTTCCCAAGTTATTGGAATAAAATTACATTCTTGAAAAGCGATTTGCGGAAACTATTTCGAAGTAACTAATAAATATTGAATACACATTTTATGTACTAAACTTAAGTTAATATGTATTTTGTTAAAAATTGAGAATATTTAAGATGATAATTTAAATTTCTCTTTTAAATTCACTATTTCACAAGATACAGGTATTCTGATATGAGGTGGTTACTGAGGTGGCTTTGGATAATTAATCCACGCTTTTATACTTAATTTTTATATTTTGGCGTTTTTTTTCCCTAGATTTCGAATATATAAAAATATAAGTGTCGTTTTACTCAACGTAAAAATTAATTTCAAATAAGACTAGTTAAATAAAATACAATAAAGTTCCTAAATAAAATATGATCATTGATAACTACATATTATAAAAATAGTTAATACAATAATTTAAAATAAGTAAAATGAAATACTATAAAATTACTAATAGGAAACATTAATTTAAATTACATCGCAACAAAACATTTTAAATTTTTTTTAATAAGAATAAAGAAATGTGTTTTATTGTTTAAAGTCTGATAAATGGTTTCCGGCTGATTGCTTGTCCAATGTACATTTTTGATGGAGCGCTCATACAACGCGTACTGTACACATTCGGCAGTATGTCGCTTGCTGTCTCGTTCAGTCGTAGACAGATTTCCAATTAATTTGCAACTCAAAGTCAATCAGATAGTAGATAAAATAACTAAAATTGACTCGATAAATTAATAATACCAACAAAAAAGTTATGAAGCTAAAGATTTACTCGTAAGAGCATCCGTAAGTTATGTATGTATCTGTATGAAATGTAATTGAAATAGACTTACCTTCAGCGACACACCTAACTTCAAGCACGGTTTTGTCTCTGACGGGCACCCAGGTGTTGCCAGCGTCGAGGCGCCTCCCGTCCACCGCCTGGTACACTGACCGCACCGGTTCTGTTGACAAATATATTGAATTATGTTTGGGAAAAATAATTATATCAAGATAAGACTATATTACGATGATACAGTGGAAGTCAAGGGTTCAATATAAAAGTGAATTCAATTATTCATTTTTTTTTCTACCTCCGCCGAAAGTTCGATTTTCGTCCCTGTGAGGCGGGACATAAGTGACACTTTTTCCCCCGCTTCAAAGGGACAAAACCCAAAATTCGGCCTAGGTAGGATAAAAGTATGTGCAACATAGACGAAAGTACTTGTTCCTTTCCAATTCACATGCAGGAAAGAAAATAGTACTTTCGTCCATTGTGACGCAAAATTCTATTGTATGTGCAATGATATATACAATTAAATACTTTTTTTGTTAAACATGTTTCGCTGTCTTATTTATACGGGCATTGTTCAGCAAACTTTGTGACACTTTATGCATCCGACTGGTAAGTACTGAAACTGAGGGAAACTTGGTGTGTCTTCTCTACGATCTCTTTATTAATTTGTATTGACACGTGTCAATACACCGTTCATGTCCGATGTTATATTCAGCAAGATATCTGTAAGCTGTCCTTTGTCCCTTAGAGATTGAATTTTTGAATTTAATAAAACAAATAAATAATATATTAATAGAATAATAATATTATATCAATCGATTGCGTGAAATAAATCACGTCAAGTTGCTTTGCCACTTAAATTGTAATTTTGATATATTTTTTTTTTCAATTGGAACACTTATAGAATAAAAATTTAACATTCTACCGGGGTGCTATACTATTATTATTAACACTTTTCTAATAAATTGATATCAAATTCATGTTTTATGATTTTCATATCACGTTTTGACTACCGGTATAAAACCTAACTTTAATCAAAATTTGATCTGATCGTCCAAAGAGGTCATTATACCTACATCTTTTTCCCTAGAATAAAAATCTTGGATTCATCGCTCTTATAAAAATAAGTTGTCTAGATCAGTGTCATCTGGATATTTTTACAAGCCAAAATAAATTACGACAAGGAGGACAAGCTGCAGAAACATTTTTTCATTAAATTAACACCAGCCTGCTTTGAAGATTTTTGTTGATTTTTACATATCCTAATATTGTATATTTTAAACATACAATATTATATATGTATTTCTTCATGGATAATAATACAGTTTTATTTAAATTATATCTTTATTTATTAATTGCCGTACGGTGACCGGTAAAAAAGAATAGTCCTAACTTCTTTCTTGCCGAGGTATCGTAAAAGGCGACTAAGGCCACAGTGTTGCAAATAACTATTAACCATTTAGTCGTTATGTCTACTATGTTTTTATTTTTTTAAAATCGATTTCGGTTAATATGTGGAAAAAAAATGAATAAGGCGAATAAGAACAGTTGTCATGTAACAAAACTGTTAAAATTACTAGTGATTCTCATTAAACAGGATTTTGAGTTGATATTTTGTAAACACAGTATCGCATGATCCATCAAGAAGGAAGTGTCACCCTCCTCGGAAATGCTTTTATAATGATAACACGAGGTGAGAGATTTAACAGGCTCGTGATAGTGATAGCGGCTGTCGCTCCAATCTGACGTTGATTAGTCGTTGTGTTATAATTCGCATTTAGGTGATGATGAGGCGTTCTGAGGTAATGGATTTACATGACTAGGCTGTATAGAAATAATTTGTGTTTTGACTTATGTAAGTTGTTTAAAATTAGACGTAATTAAGCGAAAGATAGAACATTTAAACCTAAAAGTTTCAAGTACAAAATAATTTTCCCTTAATTACCATAACCCTAATATTTTGTATTTTTTTTTATTTGCAAAGCAAACAGTATTTATAACACAATGCATTCCGTAGGTACACAAAAAATACTAAACAGTAAAGTATTTTTAAAGAAACATTAATAAGCAAGTACATACAATTTTATAGGGAAAAAATTTCACAAAATTACTCGCAGATTTTATTTTTCAACTAAAGGGAATATTGCAAAAGTGAAATAAATTATTAAAGGGCACTTTACTCATAATTTAAGTTGATGATTATTTTTAATTTTGCAGAACTAGAGTGGTAACCGGAATCTTATTTATTGTAAGCAAATAATGTTTTCCAAGTGATTTAAGTCGCTTTTCGTTTTGCTGACCGAACATTAAACATGCTGCTTAATTAGTTACTTGTTCTTTAATATTATAATTTTAGAAGAAGTAGAAGTAAAGCACAGATGAAAAGACAAGTTGTAAGAAGGAGTAAAATTTTTACAGATGATAAAAAATTTAACAAAGCTTACCATATATAAGTAGCTTGGTCGGTTCTCCAGTAACAGTGCGCCCGGAGCGGTCACGACCAGAACACCGCCAGCGTGCGGCATGACCACGAGACGCTCTTGGTATTTCCACCGCGTCTCCTTCCCGCCAGGCTGATTCCCCTCCACCAGGGGATGATGGAAGGTTGATTAGCTATATTTAAAAAAGAAACTTCGTTATCAATTTCGACATAAAACTTTTTACTAAAATTTTTAGAAGAACTTGTTAAAAATAGCCCAAGATAATAATATTTTTCCGGTGCATATTTCTTTAGACTTAATGAATTTTTAAACCTAAGGTATTGTTTTCTTCCCACCACTTGTTGAAAATTCTGCTCTCATAATTGTCAACGTGGATAGTTATGTAGGCAGGTTTTAACAGAGATATCCGCTGAATCAAGTTCGGTAGCGTTCAAAAAACATCACGACTTTTTTTCAATATTGTCAGTGATGGCGCGTGGATCCAAAAGATTTAAAACTTTTATATCTATACTATAATATTATAAAGCTGAAGAGTTTGTTTGTTTGTTTGTTTGTTTTGTTTGTTTGAACGCGCTAATCTCAGGAAGTACTGATTCGAATTATTTTATTTATTTATTTATTTATTTATTTATTTAACAATTACAAGTTTAGACAAATATAATTTAAGGTACAACATAAGCTTACAATGAAACTTTACTGTGTACCATTTATTGCCGATAAAATAAAATAAGAAATAAAAAAACTATATCTAAATTACATCTAAACAATACACATAACTCGAGACAGCGATTGACACGAGTACGAGTTCTATGTATTATTAAACTAAATTTTTTTTTTAAATTAAAATAATATATTATAAATTATTATATACATGTGGCCATTTTATTTGCTATCTATATGTTGGTTTAAAAAGAATTTTTTAAGTATGTTTTTATAGTTTTTTTTTTTTGAATTTTTTCTTTTAAATCTGATGGCAGATTATTTATTAACAAAGGAATAATATATTCAAGTGTACGTTTTCCATAAAAATTAGTATGTCTAGGGATTTGTAATATTTGATTTGTAATATTTCTGGTTATTTTCTTATGATTTAATTTGATTTGAATGTTAGAATTAAAATATTGTTCGATTAATAACGTATATTTTATTTTAGTATGAATTGGCATTACTTTGCAGTAATTAAATAATTTCAAGTAATTATTTTTGTATTTATTTCTTATGTATATGGGTACAATTGTTTTTAATATTCTTAATTGAAGATGAAAAATTCTATCAAGATTTGATTTAAATGTAAGACCGTAGGTGCTTAGTCCATAAGATATAATAGATTCTCCTAAGGATTTATAAAACATTGATAGTATCGAGAAAGGAATTTTGTTTATGTGGTTTTTCCAATTGAAGTTTGTATCTATTGTAATTCCTAGGTAACGCTGTGTTTTAACAAATTCGATAGTGCTACAAGTACATGTATAAGTTTGTGGATTGTGGAAACATTGGTGGCTATGTGCAGTAATTTGTATATCTCCAGAGAATCTATTGTGTGTTGAGCTTATATAGATGGCTTTCGTTTTTTCTGCATTTAATATTAGACCAACATCATGTGACCATTTCGAAAGTTGATCAAAATCAAATTGAAGATTTTTTATTGCTTGTTTTATATCGCGATGGGTCGATAAAAGACATGTATCATCCGCAAATTGGTACATTTCACAGTTTTTGATAACGTTTTGAAGATCGTTAACATATGTAAGGTAATGAAGGGGACCTAAAACTGAACCTTGTGCGGTTCCTTCTGTTACTGGTACTTCATCGCTAAGCGTGTCGCTAATTTTAACACGATATGTCCTATTCGAAAGGTAATTATAACACCAATTTAAAAGAGGGCCCCTGATTCCGTTATTTTCTAATTTTTCAATAAGGACATCATGTTGTAGAGTATCAAATGCTTTGCTATAATCTATAAATATTACCAAAATGTGTTTTTTGTCGTTCAAATGCTTATTTACTGAATTTGAAAATATTGATAAAAGTTGTGTCGTATTTTTTTTTTTGGTTGAAAACCGAATTGATTACTATATAGTATACTAGCGGCCCGCCCCGGCTCCGCCCGGGGTATTGCAAATGATATATAATTTTCGTGAGGGATACTCACACCACGTACTGGCGCCATCTGCTCCACCACCATGCAAAACCATAATGGTTTGTAGTACATGCTATGTATTAGAGATGGCGCTGTATGTGAAAAATTATTTTCCTTGTTTTCCGGCTTTTCTGTTGAAATTTTTCATAAATTTTGTTTGCTATAAATTTCACGTAGCCCGAGACCTTTCCAACGAATGTAAAACCGTGGAAATCGGTTCGTGCGTTCTGGAATTATAGCGTCAGGAAGGAAAACCCGACTTATTTTTATATTATAGATTATTTTCATTATAAAAATTTTGAATTTGTCGATGAATGTATTTCTCCATTATTTTATCAATTATTGGTAGTATAGTTATAGGTCTATAGTTTTCATATGAGTCGAAATTTCCTTTTTTTATTACTGGTCTAACGACGCCCGTTTTTAAATCTTTTGGGTAAATTCCTGACATTACACTACTGTTTATAAATTTTACAAGGATAGGACATAATTTATCACCTAATCCTACGATATCAATTCCGCGAATACTATCTATGCCTGCTGATTTTTTGGTATTAAGTGAATTTATTATTTTAGAGATATTACAATTATCAGCCTTAATAAATCTACATGAAACATTAATTGAATTTTTGTAAATATTTTTATCAAGTAATGGTATTTTACATATATTTATTATATTTTTAACGTTGTTATTAAAAGATTTTGCGAAATTATTCGAAATATCTTTGATCGAGATGGGTTTACTATCAAATGCGTTTAGTACAACTTCATCTAATGATTTTTTATCCTACCAGTTAGTGTATTTAATAACTGCCATAGTTTTCTTGGGTCATTCTTGTATTTGATAATTTCATTTTTATAGTATTTATTTTTAAAGTAATTAATTTTATAATTTGCGTAATTTCTTGCTTTTTTATACTGAACTCTTAATATCATATTATTTATATCTTTTTTCCATTTTCTAAATAATTTATCCCTAAATTGACATGCTTTAATTATACTTTTATTTATCCATTTATTATGACTTCGTTTTGGATTGGTTTTTAATTTTATTTCAACTTTTGATTTATTATAACAGTCATTAAAGCTTTTGTTAAGATATGTTTAAATTTCTAATGGACAGTTAATATTTTCTATCGCTTTCCAATTAATATTTTTTAAATGGCTTTTGAGTTGATCATTTTTAATGACAACTTTATTTTTTATTTTATTATCTTGTATGGGTATTGAACTAAGGCATGCCATTGCAATCATTCTTTGGTCGGAAAGTACTGTGTCAAGTACTGCGGTTAAAATATCTAGTGAGCGGGATTTAACATATATGTGGTCAATGCAAGTTTTACTAATTTTATTATTAGATATTTCTATCCGCGTGTAATCTGAAATCCCACACATTAGGCCTAGGTTTGACATCATGTTATTGTAAGTATCTTTAATGGAATTGTCTGATTTTAAGTTAATATTAGTGTCACCTATTAAAAATATTTCATGTTTATCGTATATATTTTTCACAAGTTTTTCTAATTCATTAATAAATAAATGTTTGGTATTATTTGGAGGACGGTAGATTGCACATAGTGTTACGGAATAATTTTTTGGTGTTTTTATATACCCTAAAATACATTCAAAAGTATTAGTTTTTGGCTTAGTGATAGTTGCTTTAAGGTTTTTATTAATATATATAATAATTCCACCTCCTTTGCGCGCTTTACGTAATGCTGTGTGCATTACGTAAATTGAAAAATTATTTTTGTGTTGGCTAGCCCATTTACCGAGGAAGGCTATAGGCTTTATAACATCACGCTACGACCAATAGGGGCTGACCAATAATAAGAAATGTTACAAAAATGGGAAAAAAAATCTTTTTTGAGAGCTTCCGTTGCGTCCTTTATTATTTCTCTTCTCGAGACATTTTTTAACTATAATTCCACTTTTAAAGTAAATATAACAGCACTCTTTTATTGAGAATTTTCGAAAAATAAAAAAAACTCCATAATAAGTTGAACGACCTAGGAATCAAACCCCTTGTAACACTTGCGACCACTCGACCAACGAGGCGGGTACCAACTCTTAGAGTAATTGTTTAAAAATATTTAAGTACGTTTTTCCCTCAAATCAACGCGGATGATACCGCCGGATACAGCTAGTATTTTAATAAAGGTTTTTAAACAAGATATGGAGTAAGCTATGCTCGGTGTCAATCAGTCAACCAGAGTATTCAAAATAGTCTATCTCGAGTTTATAGTGACAATTAGGGCAGCCAATAGTTTCAAGAATCGATGGGACTTCAAGACGTTTGAATAACGACCAACGAACGTTACGGTTCGTACCAAAGAGCAGTGAAAACAAACTTAGAATCCTATACAACCTTAAAAATCAATGAAAGGAGCTGATTTATGCAATGTGTCCAGCTGTGAACCATATTTGAAGATAGAAATAAGCATTTCCAAAAAACCTTTTTCGAAAATTTTGACGAAAAATAATTAAAGAAGTACGTCTTTTTGCAATCGTTCTTTTTATTTTCTGAAATTATTTAAGATAAAATATTTAGCTAAGTAAAATAACAAATCTCACAGCGCAAAGCTCAGTTAGAGCGTAGTATAATTTTAATCCATTTCACCGAATTTTTATTTTTAGACAAATAGAGATAAGATAAATATTTTTGATCACACACAATTTGACTTTAAGTAAATTTCCGCTAGTGACTAAATTGAACATACCGTGGAGGTATTTTCGATCCGAAACGAGAAGTAACAGTTCGGTCGTACGCTGCTTGCTTGCGAAGTAAACGCTTGTCCAGAATTCGTTTTACATATTAATTACTAATTAACTTCGTGTGACGTCGATAGAATATTAATAAGTAGACCTTATATTAATATTGTTTCGCTAAATTTTTTAATCTCCATTTACGAAATTATTTTATAAGTTTTATTGAATATTGAATTCTACAGGTTGTGTTACATATTACGTTATCTAAGAGTTGATTGAAAAAATGTGAAATTGGTTGCTTTTTCCAATTTCATTTGTATTTGTGTTATTCGTTCAATGGCAACAACATTTTTAGTTTATAAAACTGAAATGTTGGCTTTATTTCGATAGAAGCTGAGTAAGTTAGAAACATTATAATAGTACAAACTTATTTACAGAAAAGATCGTCGTTGTCATCTATACATATATTAATAAGTGAAGCAAAAACTTTGTACCCCTTTTTACAAAAATTACGCGGACAGAGAAGTATGAAATTTGGCACAGTTAAAGTTTATATGGAGAAGAAGTGCATAATACAAATATTTTTTATAATAATGCTCAAAAAATACAATATAATTTATTGTTATTTTTAATTTAAAAACAACATTACACACACTACGGCACACACACATATGTACAATGTACACATATACAAAAAATTTATTTATTGTCAGTCTGTTATCAACACGGTTTTAAATATAGGTCTTGAAATGAATTTTTTATTGAATTTTTTTACCACAGATCAGGTTCAATGACTGCATATGCTCACCATGTTATGCGCAATCATATTTTTATGATGTTGACAATGCTGTTAATTATAGAATATGTCGAATTTCGACCACTGGGCGACCACTAGTCATTTTAATTACACGCCTCATAAGCGAAGCGTTTTGGTGGGTTCTACTCTCACTTCACACAAAACGAGTGTTTTTTAGAACTTAAAGTGTCTCTATTTATCGTATAATTGCATTTGTAAAATAATATGTACACACACATATTAAGAAAAAACAATATTTTTAACACTCACGAGACTCTTAATGCCATTTTTGTTATTTAAACTAATTAAAAAACTGTTTAAAAAAACTTCTGTCTTGGTCTTCTCTCACGTCCGTGTGTCTGTATGTGCGGATCCTATATGTGGTCACGATAACGACTGAAAGACTTAATTGAGTTTTTTTTTTTCTTACGCTTCAGTATAGTTAGGAATAGACGCCTATTTACTTTCACGGTCTTATTCAATGTGGTTTAATTGTTTTAAAATAAATTATGAAAAATGAGATTATGAGAAGTACATTTTGATATATTTTTATGGAGATAAAAACCAGTTCGATATTCGAAACTGTTATAATATATTATATTTTTATTTCAGACATTTATAAATTCAGTAAAGTCGTGACAGTTTTACAAGTACATTTTATGTTAACGAGGAATCAGAGTAAGTGGAAAGGGCTGTTTAATACTAAGAAAGCATAAATATTAAGTGGGTAGACGTGCTTCGAGTCACCCTTAATTACCATAACATTTTAATAAAGTACGCGATCGTTAAAAAAACATGAACTCAAATTCACATGTATCGTTTAGTTTTTCGATCTTGTTGAATTCTGTACTTATTACCTACTCTTGGTCATACGAGTATATGGTCACCATATTATCCACTACACGATCACCTAGTAGTTCTACTGTTGAGCGATATGGCTTCAAATTGTCCATAATTATAGTAAACACTAACACATAATAAGTTTGGGAGGCGTGTGTCCAGCAGTGGACTGTGACAGATTGATGTGATGTTGTATATGTTGATGATGTCGTAACTATATTTTTTATGCAAAGAGGTTTATTTTCTTTTTTATCTTCTGTCTAACATTCATTAATCGTAATTTGTTTTTATATCTTAAAAGGTTAATTTTTATACTGTAGACGGTATCAGGTCCAACCTAGATAGACCAGACAGATCAGACCTTCAACAATATTGTCTTGTAGGTAGTAGTATGTAAGCAGGTAGGTAGTATATATAAAAATACCAAGAGTTAATACTTTTATTAGTGGTACAGTAGCTTAAACATCGGGGGAGGCCTACGTTCAGCAGTGGTCATCCAGTGGCTGTTATAATGATGATGATAAAATACCAAATAGAAATCTTGGGTCCTCTTAATTTTTTACTTATTAAAACCATACTATTACCAAAGAATATTATTCGGTAAAAGATTATGTAAATGACAAAGATGTGTGGGTTATTATGTTTGTTTGTGTTGTCTTTTATGCAGGACAAATGACTGAGTTTATAATTGTTGAGTAATGTATTGACGATTTTTAAAAGAGTAATTGTTGAGTTTCTTGCCGATCTATATTCCAAATCAGTGCTTACAATTAATTAATTAAAAATTAATATATACTGTGTGAAACGATGATAACAAAATGCTTTTAAAGCCTTCATGAATAAAGACGTTTTTGATGTTGATCTTTTTTTAAAATTATTTTACTATCTGTTAGAATTTCAGTTTCTATGTGATTCAACGGTTTCAAAGACAGCTCTGTGGTAAGGCAACGAGATCTTAGTGATCAAAATAAATAGTGTTGACATTCTCTGGGTGCAGAATCTTAAAAATGATAAAACTAACCTCATTATCCTTGTACCACTTCAGGTTGGTGACGTTGACGAGATCGCACAGTATACGCGCGTGAGCGTGCGGCTCCACCAGCAGCTCACGTTCTAGTTTCACAGGCTGTTAAGAGTTTAAATTTGTTACAAAATAGTAAAACTTGAGCATGGATAATATCAATAAAATAATGACGATGGAGTTAATTACAAAACATTGTTCTTCTTCGTAGTAATATAATAATCTTTTCTTCCCTATATATACATTTTAGATAATATTTTAAAATATATTTATAAAGAAATTGTTATGGTTAAGCTTACTTAAAACTATAATACAGTAACATTCTATATATATAAAGGTATATAAGTAAGAATGTTAAATACATTTAAATTATGAAATTGGTCAATATTATTTATATTTTTTTATTATTATTTTATATTTTTATTTTTGTAATCTGATATTTATTATTATCAGATAAATAATTTAATTTGAGCATTTTTTTATTGTTTTATTTAAAAATTATGTCTTAAAAATGTTTTTTGTATAATTCATATACCGGTCATCACTAAAATTAGATTAAAATAATTGTTAGAAGTAATGTACATCCATTACATTTTCGACTTAGCTCTTGTTTTTTTCTTTAAATTTTCTCAAAATAATGCAATAAGCCAACTTCTTGAAACACGGATTCGCAGTAATTGAACGTCTTGCGACCACAAACGGAAAGTCAAAATTAAATTCAGCTGCCTATATTTACTTATGTACCGAAATACAAAATTATTTCACGACGAAAGGAGAAAAAGGAAGGAGCAAATTAAAATTTAATGTCGAGTAAAAGGCCTCAATTCGAAACGGTCTGTTTTGTAGGACGGAGAGCGTCGCGTAATTAATTGGCTTTTCTTGGGATACAATGTCGACTCCGCGATTGAGGTAATGCCTGAGACTCGGGCGCTTGCAGTGTTTACGTGAGCTAAGAAACAATTAAGTTTTAGGTAAATACTTAACGTCTAGCTCGGCATTAAATATTCCACGTGGAAGTTTCTTGTGTTTATCTATATTGGAATTAACGAGACAGTTAATTTGTATATATATATATTTTTATTTGATGTTTGATAGTGAATATAAATATAATTTATATTGTATATCAATAAACAATAAAGTAAGAAACAGTAGAAACAAAATATCTCAAAGTTAAAGCTAAATTAGTCGTAAGTCATCTGTAAGTCATCATCTGCTCTTGACAACGACGAATGCAACGTTGTCATAACGTCGGGACGAAATAAAGAGACATATCACATAGTGTACACACACACGCTCTCATGTACGTACGAACGAACGCTCGCACGCAGATACGCACCGAAATACACACACACAATCTCATTCATAAATGTTACTATTACTAAAAAATAATAATAGATTACCTGAGGAGGTGACGCGGACACTCTATCTCGTCTAGCCTCCCTCATCTGTTCCCGCGGCTCGTCCCGCATGGCGGGCGCGGGGCGGATCACGAACGCGTCCACGCGGGACGACGCGCGCATGCCCGGCGCTGCGCCCGCGTCGCCGATCGCGTCGCGCACCGCGCCGCGTATATTGAGGATCGTGTCTCCGGTTTTGACTCGACGTGACTGTTTATATAATAATTAAGAATCGGTAAAAATATAATATAATACAAATGCCTCTTACTCAAAGGCTCTCATTGATTGGATTGGATGAAATCCTGGTCGGTTTATAGAAACACACACAATACAAGCACAAACGCCAAAATCGCGATAAACTTCTATAAAGCCTATATAGACATTTCTCTTGAGCGAGGATCGAACTACACTAGCACAACAATCAGTTGCTGTGACCATTGTGAACCGTACCGAATATGACAACTTGACAAGTGTTTGTTTAAGCCATACAGATGTGTGTCGTAGTCTTTGCGTTTGTATATGTGTTTGTTTGTTTTTTTCAGATCCCTGAGAGACAGGATTCTCATCCTACCGGGGACCGTTGAGTGTAATACGTTTATTTATTTACTTTTTTATTTATTTAATTCGTTGCTGGTTCGATATGATAAAGACTTTGTATTGTCCATCCTGTTTGTTCTTTCAATGTTTGTTGTGCAGACAGCTATGTTTGTGTTGTATTTGAGTTGTGTGTGTTTTCAGAGCCCCGGCATAGAGTATCTTAGTGATATATCATTGAATGTTTATTATCATTTGAATGATTAACTTTCACGTTTCATGTAATATAATTTTTTGGTCTATCATTACGTTTACAGTTTCGTAAGTATCTCTTTATATATTTACTATAGGTAGTCTTACCTTCGTCCCTTTGTCCCAGTCTTGTCCACTGCTTCGTTTTTTACGTTCAACACTATCTTCATCTGTTGTTTCTTTAGGTAAGGACTCAAGAACTGATTCTTCTGACGCATATCTCTCATTTTCAGCAACAACTCTAGCTTCTTCAGCCATTAATATTCTATTCAATTCGTCTACATTGGAACCTGGCGCCACTATGAAACCATTGCTATCTTTTATTTCTTCTGTATCATCTATGAAAGTATTTCTTGAAGGATTAACGTCATCTAAATATTTCCCATTTTGTACTGTTTCTACGGTGACCTCATTATAATCATCTGAATTTAATGTACTCTTATCTGTATAATTAATTTCATATTTATTTTCTTGATATATTTTAGGAACTACAACAATTTTATTTCTTGAATCTGTTTCGAATTCTTCAGGAGTAACTAAAATACTACTGTCTTCGATACTAGTCTCGGGATCGTCGTATTCGACGCCTGTCACTTCGTTAACTGCTTCATTCTCAACAGAATCTTCGTCGTCAAACTCATTAGTGTCAAAAAAAGGTTGCAAATCATTGCTATAATCATGTTCTAAATTACTTATTGCTTTATCGTTGTCATTTTCGTTGATGTTTTTCTTCGCGAGGTCCTCGGTGTCTACATAGTGGTCGGAGTCACGTAGAGGGGGGTAGAGGGGTGCGTCACGGAGGAGCTCCGCCGCATCGAGAGGGGCGGGGGAGCGTTCAGAACTACTCCGTTCGGATTGTACAGCGGGAAGGAAGCCTGTGAACAAAATTTCTTAATTAGTTGGTCGTAATTTACTTAATTTAAATAGTAAATTAATTAACAACGCGGTTGCAGCCTCTCAAGTTTGGTATTAAGGATTAAATGTCAAGACATCTTTATAAATATAGTAATTTGTAGAATTATTAGAAAATAATTCTCGATGTCTATTAATTTAACAGTCGCCTTCTTAAGTCTATCAACAATTAATTGCTCATTTTTATATATACTTTACACTTAATTCTTAAATAAAAACTGCACGCTAACAAAAATGAAATACGATCTTTTATCTATAATATAAAAATAAGTCGGGTTTTTCTTCGTGACGCCATAATTCCAGAACCGATTTCCACGGTTTTGCATTCGTTGGAAAGGTCTCGGGCTCCGTGAGGTTTATAGCAAATAAAATTCAGGAAAAATTTCAACAGAAAAATAGGGAAAATCATTTTTCACATACAGCGCCATCTCTGATACATAGCATGTACTACAAACCAATATGGTTTTACATGGTGGTGGAGCAGATGGCGTCAGTACGTGGTGTGAGTATCCCTCACGAAAATAAGTACGTTTCATTTTTCTTCATCTTTTAATCCCCAAACGAAATGTTACAATAAACGAAGCCATCTGGTGGCGAAACGGAGTTCGCCGGGTTTGCTAGTCTTTTATAAAAAGTTAAATGTTATAAGTTATAAAGAAAAACATAATACTGTTATGGAATTTGTAAATATTTTTAAGTTTAATAATTTCACTTAGAAAGTTATGTCAGATATATCAGTTACATTTTTCTCCAGGGTCTGATCATAAAACACAGACGCCTGTAGGATTCCTCTCTATTAGGGTGGTAAAATTTAACATTGCATTTGAACACGTGATTCGAACAGACGGTTGCTGGTTTAGTGTTAAAGGTGTGCGTGTTTAATTTGTCCACAAAACTCATTTCGTATTCGACTAGAGTGGATTGAGCTTCATCATAGTGCATATTATTATTAGTGTAGATTAAGTTTAGATAAAAAAAAATATTTATTTTTATTTAGTTTTCCGTTGTAACTGTTTTGGAAGAAATCTCTAAGTTATCTGCAAACTTCCAGTTTTTCTTAATCTTATCTACTTCTTTAATGTTTTTTTGTCAGTAACATAAATTATTTTAACGAAGACGGAGTTCTTAATTTTTTAAGTAGTTTTTATTACGAATTTCGCAAACTCTTAATAATAAAAGCACTTCGAATTAATTGTGAGGATTACAAATTGAAAATAATTTTAATATTTATAAGACATTATATAGCGAAAAAAGTCAGTTAACGACGATAATTTTACGTGACAAAAAAAAACATTGAAAAAAATTGCATACTTTTATGAATTGAATTAAATTATTAAATAATATAATAATAAATAATAAATAATAACCAACAATCACACCACGTTAACCTAGCCCCGTGCTAAGTTCGTAAGAACTTGTGTTACAGGTACTAGGAACGGAAATAAATTTAAGATATAAATACATATATACATAAATACACATCCATGACCCGGTGCAGACATCTATATTCGTCATACAGATTATCTGCACCTGGCGGGATTCGAACCCGCGACCGCTGCGTAAAGTGTTCAGTTGCCTGACCACTCGACCAGCCGGCCGTCATTATATATCACTGAGTTATCATTATTTCGTATGAAGTTTCGTAAGAATTATTCGTATTTCTTAAGAATGAGTTAATTCAATTAATTAAAATTTTTTTTGCGCTCTCGCTTGCGACACGTGACACTTCTTCGTGCGTGCAGCCGGCATTCATCGATTTATAAGACGGTATCACGTCAACAGAAAATTCTCGAAAAGAAGTAGATAATATACACCTTAGTAGACATTATTATACCGCAAGCACAACACCTATACACTTTATTGCGTAGTACGATCAAAGCTCATATGAGTTTGATAAGTCAACATCATTAGACAACTGTGTTTTTCATATCTATTTGCTACTGCCTTATTTCTGTGGTTTTTTTTATCAATTTCAACTCCAACATATAGATTATATAAAAATAAAATGTTATTTACCAATGTTACTGTAATAGTGTACACGGTGGTTATTTTTGGCTCGGGGGGGGGCAAAATGTAGATTCACATTTTGTATGAGAGCGCGTTCTTCTTAAAGTTAGGTGGTAAATATATATATATATACGAAAATATATATATAAATACATTTAAACACACTTAAGTTATGTATCACATATGTTATTAAGTTTTCATAATTATTTAAAACAAATGATTCTTATACTATTAGATGCAGAATCTACTGAAGCGGAGACGAGACGAGAAGAGAAATGTGTTCTAAACAACTAACATAATTTTAGTGTACCCACACCTCATCTCCATCCAACTTCAGTGGATGCCACTGAGTGGAGGTGTCTCATCTTCAAACGATGCGAATATGTGTGCTTTGTCTTGCCAAATTTGAGCTGGAGAAGAGTAGAGTGGAGAATAAGCGGAGATGTGAGCTGTGCTTCGCAAGCTAAAGACGGAAAGAGTTGTCAAAAGTCTAATTTGTAGTTATATGAAAAGATTTAATCAAATTTTATTTATTACTTACATTTTACAATCTTTGTGTTTCTCTATTTTCCACTCGGAGTATTGTACAAGTGCTCACACATATAAAATCAAAAACAACTTTATTCAAATAGGCCCCATGAGCACCTTCGTATCGTCATTTTACAAATTAAAACTTTATAGTACCTATTATTTTTGTAAAAATAAAGCTACCACCGATTCGAAATGTAGATTCTGCAGAAAAGAATCGGCAAGAAACTCCGCAGTTACTCTTTTGAAAATAATCTATAAACTGTGTTTTAGTACAATATTAGTAATATCTTGCATGAAATACAGCGCCACTAAGTCCACACATCTTTATCAGCTAAATAATCCTGCACCGAATAATACGCTTTATCTATTTATTTATTTTTTAATAAAAACTTTAAATTTATGTTGAGACAATTCCAAAATTGTTTGTGGGATTTTATTATACATGCGAATACCACAAAGGAGACGTTTACTTTGCGCAGTCGGAAGCTTGGAGTTACAATTTTGTTATTCATAAAAATAAAAAAACACTTAAATTAAAAGTGACGTTAAAGACTAGTAGGTACTGCTTACACTTGGGCCGTATATCATTTTTGTGAGTTATGTTTCATTTAAACAAGGATAAGATGAATTAAATCCTTACAAATTATATTTAGTGTTACGAGACGACTTCTTTGTAACCGACCGAAGTTTTATTTTAATGAAAACATTTATTTTCTAGCGTCTTTCGGGAGTTCAAGTTATGTCAACGGTACTTTATTATTCTTAACCGACTTCAGTAAAGCATATGTTCGACTGTATTCATTTTTCCAAACTAATTTTGAAAACTCGGTTGATTTTGTTTGAAATGATTCATTTTAGAAATGATTCGGTGAATAAGAGACCTCATATTGACCAAATTAGGATATAATTATGGAATTTTATGAAAATTGAGAATACTGCAAAAAAAATACATATTTATATAATTATGTACAATCTTTCGTAATTTCTGGGCTGATTTGTGTCATTTTTTCTTTTTTTATTTATTTATAACTACATAACAATAGGTCGCCTATTAATATCTTGATGTCCTGATGATCCTGTGATGACGAACTCAAGAGACATTCGACAGAACTCATCAATCGCTGTAAGCAAATCAAAACTGATTCAAGATTACATTCAAATTTATTTCATCAAAAATTCTTTTACGTCTACATGAAGCTTACAAACAAACCAGTTCTAAAAGAAACATTCAGAATACTAATTTTATATTCACAAAGTATCATCGTTACAATGCTTATTGCTACCTCACAAACGGAAATCGTAATAATTTATAACTATATTATGTAATTTACTCTGTCAACATGAATCAGTGGAAATTCACTAATTTTATGTGTCACTTTTTATCAATGTGAGAATCGTACTGCGCAGAAGTAGTGACTATTTAATGTATGAATATGTTAATATCAGAAACCACTGATTTGATCATTCAATATTTGTATGTGTATTAGTGAGTGTTCACTAACTTGTTATTGAAATTTACTAACGTAATTAATGAAAATTACACCAATTCGTTTTTAGAGAGTACAACTTCAAATTCATCTATAATATAAAAATAAGTCGGGTTTTCCTTCCTGACGCTATAATTCCAGAACGCACGAACCGATTTCCACGGTTTTGCATTCGTTGGAAAGATCTCGGGCTCCGTGAGGTTTATAGCAAACAAAATTCTGGAAAATTTTCAACAGAAAAGCAGGAAAACAGAGAAAATCATTTTTCACATACAGCGCCATCTCTGATACATAGCATGTACTACAAACCAATATGGTTTCGCATGGTGGTTTAATCCCCAAACGAAATGTTACAAAAAACGAAGCCATCTGGTGGCGAAACGAAGTTCGCCGGGTTTGCTAGTTGTTTATATGATTTATCGTTACAAAAGTATCAAGATTGACATACATTAGGTCCATTTTTATCTCCTGCTGATAAAGTATCTGATAGCCTATCAACAACTTATGTGTGAGATAAAATACAAGTTGTGTTTTAACATGTTGCGAATAGAAATAGCGGTCCAACAGATAAAGTGGAAATTGATAGTGAAACAGAAAAACAAAACCTTTTATTTGCTGCATACCTTTACATATTATTATATACTATATATATATTATATTATAAATCTCAAAAGTGTGTTTGTTTGTTTGTTTGAACGCGCTAATCTCAGGAACTAATGTTTCGAATTGAAAAATTATTTTTGTGTTGGATAACCCATTTACCGATGAAGGCTATAGGCTATATCAAATCACGCTACGACCAATAGATGCTGAGCAATAATAAGAAATGTTACAAAAACGGGAAAAAATAATCTTTTTTGAGAGCTTCCGTTGCGTCTTTATTATTTCTCTTCTCAAGACATTTTTTAACTATGGTTCCACTTTTAAAGTTAATATAACATAACTCTTTTACTGAGAACTCAATAATACGTTGAACGACCGGACGACGACGACGAATTTTTCTATTCAAACCAGTAGTTACTGAGATTAGTGCGTTCCAACAAACAAACAAACAAACAAACAAACTTTTCAGCTTTATAATATTAGTACAGATTTGTTTCCGGTTTAGGCATATGTCCTTGTGGGTATACCCACCGTGCCTCAGAGAGCACGTAAAGCCGTCGGTCCCGGTTGTTAGCATAGACACCTGATAACAATCGTTACTCACGGTAAGGAAATTATCCACCGATCCCCAGTGGAGCTGCGTGGTGAATCAAGCTCCAACCCTTCTTCCATATGGAGAAGAGGCCTTCGCTCAGCAGTGAGTTGCTTACAGGCTGATACAGTACAGTACAATACAATGACCAAAATGACTGATCATAAGAACGGAGCGTTAGCTATTAATATATTCGTTTATCAATGCGTCAAAATGTACAGACAATATTTAAAGTATTTTCACACTCTTGAACTTATAAATGAAAGAGAATCTGTTCCAACCCATTTCCTGCGTCTATTGTATTCATCTAAGTTTCAACCCTCTCGCAGCGGATCAAAGCTGATAAGTTAGAATTTCTATTAACTTCCTATTTACAAGTTTCTCACTCGGAATTTAATTTATATAAATTGTGACCTTTGTTCATTAAGATGACTTTGTGTCAGAATTTCGTTCGAGACGCCGGCGGCGGCTAAAAAAAGATAAGTGAACACGGTGTCACAGTTTTCATTTAGATATTTTTAATGGAAATTTATACTGAATTAATTGAAAGTTAAAGTATAATAAAAATATTTTAACAAAAGTTGGTTGTCTGTAAAGCCGGTTTACGGACGATAATTTTATGTGATAACGTCATAAGAAAACATCGATGAAAAATACTTTTATGAATCTTCTACTCGGACGCATCGGCCGATGAAGTGGAAGAGAGATAGATGCGTCACAAGCCGAACGCTTAGGCCGATCGTGCCTCTTTATCGCTTGTTCCGCGCTCTCACTTGCACGCTCGGCTCAGGCGGAACGTGACAATGAGTCATGTTTTTTCGTGCGTGAAGTCGGCGTTCATAGATTATGAGACGTTATCACGTCAAAAAAAGTAAGAAAAAAATTGTCGTAATTATGTTGTATCACAATTAATTTTACGTAATCTTACGTACGTAAAGTTACGTAATTGAATGGTCGATAATAAAGAAAATACTGTGGCTTATGTATCCAAAAACATAATCATTATATAATTTATATTAGAAATATTAAATATAAATACAATTTATTAAAAAAATACAAAAAGACTGACTCATTACACTGTATATCAGCCTGTAAACCAGCCACTGCTGAACGAAGGCCTCTTCTCCATATAGAAGAAGGGTTGGATTTTAATCCACCACGCTGCTTCACTGCGGATTGGCGAATAATTTTCCTACCGTGGGGTAACGATTGTTATTAGGTGTCTATGATAACAACCGGGACCGACGGCTTTACGTGCTCTCCGAGGCACGGTGGGCACACCCCTAAGGACATACACCCAGACCGGAAACAAATATTTGTACAAATACAAATATCTATCCCGAGCGGGAATCGAACCCGCGACTGCCGGCGCGCTGCTTTGAGGCAACTACTCGCACCACTACACCAGAACGGTCATCGGACGGAACTCATAACTTTACTCATGAGTCACACAAGAAGACTGAAACAAGTTAACTCAACTTACTCTCTAAACATGAATCAGTGGAATTTCACTAATTTTAAGTAATTATTAACTTTTTATCAATGTGAGAATCGTACACACAATACAATGTATGAATATGTAAATATTAGAGTCCACTGAATTAATCATTGAATATGTGTATGTGTATTAGTGAACATAACTTCACCAACGTAATAAATGAAATTTCACTGACTCACGTTTAGAGAGTACACCTCAATTAAAAGTCGAATAAAAATACAAGTGAAACCGCAGACCGAAACTAAAGCGTTAAAAACGTAAGAATTACTATCAAAGTTTAAATTCAAAAGCGTGTACTTAAAAAAGCTTAACCAAATTTGGCGGCTTCATTTATATTTTACTAAAGATTGTCGACTTTAAGCCGTCTCATTACTTCTTAAAGAAGATCCTTTGAAACAGCGACACCGAAATACGATATATCGTATCGTAAGAGATTGCTTTAAATGTAGCTATTTTTCGTTTTTACAGTTTTTCAACTTACGCATATGGACTGGTCCGTTAGCGCAGTTGACAGTTATTTTACTTTCCGCTCCAGGGTTGTTAGTTCGATTCTCGGTGATAAAATTATATATGTATATCAGTCGAATGTTAACTAAAATACAGTTGCCTACATTAGGGACACACGACCGCCGTGTATGTGTGTGTTTATTAAAAACAATTAAGAAAAAACTCTGTAAAACCGTTTTCGAACAAAAAAAAATCAAATTTAATATCAAATTGAAGATACGATCTTACACAACCAGATGACAAAACCTTCAAAAAAAGACACGTCGTTCAGGTTCAAGGTAGAAAGTTGTGAAAAAATATAAAACCGAAAAATCCGGAAAACTTAAAAACTACCGGTAAATCCTCAACGTCAAACGGCGGTCGCGTTTTCAACACTTAAAATCCGTTTCGTATAAAAGCACCTCGATTCAGCGCCGTTTAAATAATTCCACGTCCTTTACGGATTAAGAGGCCTCGGAGACTTTTATAGGACACGAAAAGTAATGACTACCGCGAGGTGATTTTACGAAAATAAAACATTAGTAGGTATAATTTTTTAAATACCACTTTAAAGTAACATAAAATAAAATACTCATAAAAATTTCATACCAGTCGTAATTTGGAGGTATTCCTATCTTTAACATCAATTTTGATTCTTTTTTTTTTTTAATAAACAAAAAATGATTATTAAATATAACTCAGGTCTTATGTTACTTGCAATATATGTGTAATTTATATGATATCGTTATACAATTTGCATATAATTTTTAAAATTCGTGCTTCCATCTTTCTGAGCCAAAACCTGGGATAGTTAAAATTGATGATAATGCAATATTATGGCACATTAGAACTGATTTAATTATGAATTCGGAACATAGAATATGAAATTTTCAGGTGACAAATGATAGAATTTTAATTTGGTTGTTAAGTCACCAGAGTCTAAAAAACAAGAGTCAAAAAAATCGTGATTTTTTATGAAACAAATCTGCTTAAAAAAAAAAGAAAGAAAACAGTAAGTTGCGCAGAAAAATGTAACGCGATCGACGATTTTCACTCCTAATATTCTTTTGATATCAGGGGCCTTATATGAAAATCGATTCTTTAGGAATAAACTCCAAAAAAATTATTCAATCTGTTACTTTAGTACAACAAAATGAAATGAATTAAAAATTATTTGATTGTTCGCATCAGCAAACACGTAAAACAAATCAACAATGAAATGTACATATTTCCTTCGGTAAGGTAGGAGCGTCGGTAGGCGTGGACGTCGGTATAGTAAACCATATGTGGCCTACAACCTATTTCAGTGGTCCGAACACAACACAAACACTCAAACCGCGACAAGCACCCGTATTGTCTTACCAATATTTGTATTAATCAGAGATCGAAACCGCATCCACTAATGTTGCGACTAGTCGCTATGACCACTGCACCAATTGCTTACCATGAACTATAAATTTTATAATTATGTTTTACATATAATTAAATAAATAATAAATAAATAAATATGAACCAACAATCACACCACGTTAACCTAGCCCCGTGCTAAGTTCGTAAGAACTTGTGTTACAGTTAGGTACTAGGAACGGAAATAAATTTAAGATATAAATACATATATACATAAATACACATCCATGACCCGGTGCAGACATCTATATTCGTCATACAGATTATCTGCACCTAGCGGGATTCGAACCCGCGACCGCTGCGTAAAGTGTCCAGTTGCCTGACCACTCGACCAGCCGGCCGTCAAATATAATAATTAAAAAATAAAAGAGATGGAAGGAAATATGATAGTGTCAGATGAAAGGTTTGAAGTCATCAATAAGTTTCAGATAATTGAAACACATAATAAAGCAGAAAAGTTAATTGGCAACTAAATGTTACAATTCTGTAAGCTTTACGATATGTAAGGAAATTATCATCTAATAGTGATAATACATTGATGTTTTCAACTTATCAAGAGTGGTTATATTCAAGTTAGTGTTAGAATTACAGTAATATTTTTATCCTTGGATGAGATCATATTATAATATAAAAACCCGATTTGTAATGCCTTAGTCTTATCTTAGCTTTTACATGACGTTTGAAGATGAATATTAAAATATACTCATGGTATGGTATAATATTACTGTAACGAACTAGATTCCGACCACACATTTGTTTGAAAGAAACTCAAACGTCACACAGAAATAAAATTGACTTAACTCTATAATATTCGGAGAGGAACGAATAGTAAAAACTCAATTATCCGACCGTTGATGTCCGAGACGGCGACATTCGGACGGAAACGTCGAACGGGAACGTTATATGAATTTTGAGAGGAACTCGTGAACTAATCTTAGTTACATACAGAGCCGAGCGCGCAAAGTCGAGATTCTTGGCACGTCCCTTGTATGAGATCTTGTAGCTGAGGCTGTGAAGCAACGAACACACTTATGAATTTAAATTTTAGTATACATAGAAATTGCTATCTTCCGGGCTAGTGTCTGAACATGCAACTTAGAAATCAAGAAGTGTTCGAGCTTATCTGCCAAAGTTTTTATTAGAGAACGGATTATACTTCGACAAGATATTATACAATTTTTACTTGTTGCAGCTTCATTATCTCAGTTTATCTAATTATGAATATATTGTATAAATATATATCGGCGCAACGACAAATTTACTTCAGTCACATATTTTGATTTTTACTCTGATATTAATTACCAGCTTCTGCCCGCGGCTTTACCCACGTGGTTGTATTTAGAAAAAGAAGCATATGTCCTTCCCCAGGTTTCAGACTATCAGACTATCGTATCAAATTGTTACAACAGTTCAGTTCGGTAACAAAGACTCTCATAAAAAAAAGTTCATCCACGTCCACAGAGTGGACAGTAGATAATAAATACACTTTAATAAATACTCGCGAAAAGAAGGTTATAAGCGCCGTAGAGTAGCCGTCACTTGTTATATTACTATGTTATATTATGGTCAAATTACACAAAATCTTTATAAATTGTAGCCTGTGTGTTATTCTGATGTATAAGCTATGTTACTGTAAAGTTTCATCTAAATCCGTTCAAAAGTTTTTGACTGAAAAAGTAACAAAGATACAGACGAACTTTCGCATTTGTAATATTAATACGATAAAGATAGTCAAAAATGTTATCGCTATTATATTTCCATAATCATGTTTTCATACAGGGTTGCTGTTTAAAATTAGCAATCCTTAAAGTTACTAATAACTATGACAAACATTCACTTAAATATATTGTCCCTACTTTAATTAATTCACTCCCAAAAACCCTAAAAGATGAATGAAAAAAAAAATTATAAACATGAACTCAAAAACTACTTTTCAGAGCAATCTGTATAGATGTCGGTTCTGCTGACGGCGTTGATGGGATGGACGGATCAATTCTATTGTTATATTTAGACTACATTTAAATATAATTTTATATTCATCATTACCTACGTATAGTTTAAGTACAGTTCACAGTAAATCTAACTTTTGTTTATGGGGCACTACATGTATATATTTTAGTGTATTAATAAATAAATAAAATCACAATCAATTCATCAACAGAGTCGAAAATTTTTCTTCAAGTGTAACTCAACCCCTTCTCCGCGATAAAAACAACAACACAATTAACCCCGCACTTGAAGTTAATTATAAGTTGTACGTGCCCGCGGTTAAGAAACACGGAGTCGGGAAGTTTACAGTTGAGACGTAGTCAAGCGCCGCGATCTAGTTTATTTTACAGGGTCGTCGGAAATTTATCGCTTACTTGACTCGCTTCTTACTTGTAAATACAAATAGGTACTACCTGATGTGCCCGTAACTTCGTTTGTATCAATGGCGGGAAATAAAAGTTTATTTACTGTCTTTTTCTTAAATTGTATCCAAATTACATAAAATACATTTTTCTAAAGGGAACATTCCAAAAAGTATTTACAGAAAAAGTATATCCGTATTAATTATAAAATGTGATATTCGTTCTTATACCTATATTTATACTGCTCAAAACAAACAAAAAAAAAAAAGAATCAAGCATATTACAATTTTATTTTGTTTATGTGGGTGTAAAAATAAAAAATCTCTAAAGTCGTTTTTTTCTATAATTGAGTTTTAATAATAAAAACAATGTAGAACCGAGGTGGAGGCGACTGTAAAACGAATATATTTCGAATACCATAACAGTGTAGTTGAAAATGTAAACAAAATGTTTAATTTTTCTCCTCTCATCTCCTAACGCGAGTTAGGATACATTTAAAGTATTTTACAACTTTACCATTACAAAATGTTTCAAAAACTTCGATCTAAATTCTATGGACCCTCTCCTGGTAATCACCCGTCATTAGCATCGGAGAGAGACTCACGTAGCGACAATTTGTGGTGTACCCCGTCACCTCGGGCTTCGCAACCCTTGCGTCTATCTAAACAGAGTCCACAATCCCATATTCCCACTACTACCTCAGCGTTGCGCTAACTATCCTTATTGTCATTGGAATAAGGCTCATCGTTGCTCGGTTATGGTTTTATTTGTTCAGTCAGGAAGCGATTCGTTAGATGTTATACATTTTATGAATTTGTCGGTTAGGTTAAAGGGACTTTTCATATGACGTCCCAATCTATAAGAACATGGCTCGACATATCGTTCCAATTTAAGTTTAACTGAAACATGAGCGCAGCTAAACCGGTGGAGCTAGAAATTAGAAATTCCAATAGCATTTAAGGTTTGCGATTTGCGGCAGCAAGATCGAAATATTATTGGAATTCCACGTGAATATGGGTAAGATATAGGATGAAATATTTTGTAAATTTGTTGCATAAAAGCGACAATTGTTTTCGGTTCACGTGAAATAAATAGATGCTAAAAATACTAATTTATAGATTTAAGTAAATAATAAATAAATAAATATGTTTAACACACACTTAATGTCTGTGTTTTAGGTAACAGCCAACTGATATTTTTTTTTTAAATAAATATTCATATAAATAATACATATATATATAAACATATATTACACTTACACTCAGGGTGGGAATCGAACCAACAACTCTTGTAGCAGAAAACAGGGTCAGGTGCAAACTGTGCCAACATGTCAGTCTAATTTAAGTAAATGAACTTAAGATTGAGGAAATGCAGCCGGTTTAGATAGTTAGAATTTTGAGACAATTTGTACAGATTTTATGACAAAATTATATCTCTAGATTATAAAAACCGGTTATTTGAAACTCATACATAAACAATTAAATGTCTATCTTAGAATTAAATTGAGCACAATCACCCTCAAACAACCAACTGCTGGTCAAAGGCCTCTTCTCCATATAGAAGAAGAACTAAATCTAAACCCTGACCAAAACAAATCAATTTAATATTACTTCTTTCTGTAGTATCATTAATAGCTTAAAAATAGAATTGAGGTCTCGATTTGGAATTGTTTAATTTTCAATAGCAAGTTTCGGCAGAACTCCATCAGCAGTGTCAACATTATTCAGATGTTCAAATACAACAAGGGCTCGCTTGTTTTAGTTGTATCGTTTCATTTGATTATATGTATTTATTTGTTTGTTTGTTTGTTTGTTTGTTTGTTTGTGAAGTACACGTTACAATGGGATTGATTTAGGTCGAGCGATTATAGTGATGTTGTATCAACTATTTAAACATATTGTACTGTACTGTACTGTATCAGACTATAAAAAATCCACTAGTAAGCGAAGGCCTTTTCTCCATATAGAAGGTTTGGAGTTTAATCCACCACGCTTCTCCACTGCGGGTTGGCGGATAATTTCCTTACTATGATGAGTAACGATCGTTATCAGGTGTCTGTGATCACAACCGGGACTGACGGCTTTACGTGCTCTCCGAAGGCATACACCCAGACCGGAAACAAATATTTGTACAAATACAAATATCGAACCGAACCCGCGACCACCGGTGAGCGGTATTGAAGCGACTACTCGTACCACTACAACAGAACGGTCGTCAGTAAACATATAGATACGAGTACGTAGTTTATATTGTTTCCCGTAGCTTTTGTCTGTGTAACTTGAGATTTTTTTATAAATAAATATTAGGACACAATTCACACACGGCTGGTTAGCCCCATGCTAAACTATTTATAGTTTGTGTTATGGGTGCTAACACAACTGAACATACATACTTTATATCGATATATATTGAATACTCAGACCGACAGCCAACAAATTTGCTCATCACAAAGGTGTTGGCCGTGCCGGGAATCGAACCCGGGACCCTCCGGTTGGCAGTCCGGCATGGTGACCATTACACCAACGGGGTCGTCAAAGAGTCGGGGTCGAGATAAAACTAAACTGTATTTTTTAGAACATTATCGGTTTTGGTTAACAGATATAAAGTGAAGGTAGAGGATTTTAAATAGAAAATATTTATCATTTTTTGTTCTTGATCGGAACAAATATTTATATTTTCATAAATTTTATTTCTGATCTTTTTCAGTCTTTGTATGTCTTCTCAATGTACTTTGTAGAGTGCCCAAATTTGTCGGTCCCAGTTATTCTCATAAACAATAACTAATATATAAATATATTATTTTTATTATATTACCCGTCAACCTGTAATGCAGTAACGCGACGGATTTAACTCGAAACATTCTCCTATATATTATATAAGAGACATTTCACCAGCATTAGTAATATTTTCAGACTGGTTTTGCAGATTATACTTTGGACGACGACAATGCAACGGAAACGCGTTACGGCGATGACGCGTTTATATAACTTTAAATATTTAAAGTACAAAGATAATTGAATTTTTGTATTTATTATGTATAATGCCGTTGTTACATTATCAATATATACTTTTTTTTTAATTCTAACATGAAATATTTATTTTTAACTTAATCGTTATCTGTCACAATGTTCGCTAAGTATAGCATAAATAGTATTTATCCTCATTTGGCTACAAGATTAAACGAAAAAAAAAAATCGTTAATTAAATTAAACCATAAAATACAAATATCTATCTCAATCCACGAGTACGTGTAACTTGAAATGTACAAACACTAAGCATCTATAAACTTATTAAGTCATACAGATACAGAAATTTCATTAATATTAATTCATCTCGTTATACAGATCCTCGTTCGACAGGCCACTTTGACCTCAACCAACCGGTCATAAGAGCGATTTCACTTTGACACATTACCGTTCCTATATGAGAGAGTAAACCTTACCCGGGATCTACATTAATTCCGAAGGGCCGTAACGAGTATATTGTTTTTATACCGAACCCGCTAAATATAATTAGGGATAACTCGAATGTTTTATGAGGTTGCCTCTCAAAGTTGAAACGATTTTGAAGCTAGTCAAATATTTTATATGTATTTCAAACAAAGTCGTCTGTAATATGAAATAAAAAAATCTGACAGCGTCAAAAGACTAAAAAATACATTTTAAAAAGATTAAAAAAGGAAAAAAAAAACAAGACCAGTAGTATGGAATGTACTGAACAACTACATCACCCACTCATCGGGACCCATTACCGACTGTTAATTCATCTATTTTGCAAATAATTTATGATTTGTTTGTGTGTATCAATTATAAAACTATTTCAATGGTGTTGTTGTTCAGTACTTTTTACAGTTACTTTTGACAACATTGTAAACTACTGGGTTTGTTTTTTCTTTTTAGTTTTTATTATTATTATTTTATTTTTTTTGTATTTTTTAGTTTTTTTACGCAGCCCGACTGCGATTTTTTTTGTATTTTTTTTACACTTTTTAATTCGGGTTCGTTGACTTCATTGTTAAGATTATAAGATGGTAAATTTCGCAATCAAAGCCCGAGGCCCAAGCCACCCAGTCCCGCGCCCTTCCCGTGTGCCGTGGATTTGAACCCGACCTCTGCTTTTTCAAAAAAAAAAAATTAATACCTATTCAACGATACCCAACTTGACATAGATAGTTCACCGATATATTTTTTTCATTTTGACAATATGGCGTCTGATTGCTGTGGTGATTTTTTTTTATTGTCATGTCTTTAGTGACACTCGGGAGGTTTAGACCAATCGATTGACGTAAGAATCATTAAAAACGATCAACGCGTTTAGTCTCTACAACGCTACATAGGAACGAACATACATACATATTATTATAGAATTTGCCTCTATAAAAAACATTGATATTGAACTTGAACACTTAAGGGTTTTATGACTAGTTAACTTACGCGATTTTACCTATGTTGACGTTAATAATAACCATTTCATTTATGAATAACTATAGTTATGCTAAGTTTCAAACGAGTTGGTTAAGTATTTTTTGATATCATCGTATTTCGTATTTATTTTGACTTGAGACAGTCGAAAGCTCTAATTGTCTTGGTAACAGTTGTAAAGGTATAACACATAAAAAGTAATCTGTATATAAAAATAATTATTTTTAAAATAAATATACGATTCCAGGAACATAATACGAACAACTCTTCAAAGATTTCATTTTCTTACTAAGAATATTGCTGTGGTTATAGGCGGACTACACTTCACAACTTAAATACGTTCTTAAAGTTTGATTCAAACATTATAAACTAAAATATGCTAAATCAGAAGATAACTAAGAAAGCAATAAATTCCGTTGTATAAGCAGACAGATATCTGCAGGAGCCATCGACGGCAGTTTAGTGAGATTGTGCGATATACCGTGATCCCCCTTTATGCCGCCGAGTTGATTGAACCTCGTAAAATGGGAGATTTGGGGAATTAAGGAGTCAATTCCGTCCCACTCGCATTTGTTGTAAACGTTCATATACTTAATATATAATGAATGCGAAGTTATATCTGCTAAGATTACATAACTAAGCTATATTCGTTCGTTGCTAGTTCGTTGAGTGTGTGTAATCACCTTATAACGAATTAAAAAAAAAATTTTAATACTCTCCATTATGTACACGTATGTTCGTGTGGGCTACTGCAAGAACACATAAAAAAATAGCAAACACATTATTATTAGATAATATGGCCACAGTGATTGAGCTCACATTGAAGAAATTTTCTTACCAATCTACATGTATTCAGTTCTACTGCTTTTTGCATCATGTTTTCATAATAATATGTGGTAGGAATAGCTTTCCAACTCGAAGTAACTCCGGGTCATAAATAAATAATTGTAAAATTACCTATTGCTAATATAAAACCTTCTCTCATAGATTATTGTATTACACGAACAAGTGAACATATAATGAAATCACTCCCGACGTCAATTTAAAAAGGCCATAATAATAAAATTCCAACTACCCTCCGTAATTGGGCTCCAGTAATTAGCTCGACTTCTGCGAAATTTCGCTGTAATTCAATTATTGCAAATACGTTACGACTTACATTGATACGACGAGCGCGAGCGTTACGCTCAACTGACGTCTTAGAATTTAACTGCTTAATTCTATTTGGATAATATTCTAGATTCCTCGTTATTACATTAATTTATTATTTCCTAATTTAGTTAAGTTTTCAGTCTTTTGTAATTTTAATCTAATAGATATTCCCGACCTCTTTCTTTTCGTAAAAGGCGACTAAGGCTATAATGGTGCGAACAACTGTACATCAATCAGGATGGTGATGGGTTTGCGTTCGCCAACCCGCATGCCAAGCATGGCTAGTATTAGTAAACCCCCCTAGAGATGATGGGGGAGGCCTACGTTCAGCAATGGACACACAACGGCTGATGTGGTAGTTGTGGATTTTAAATCGTATCAAAATGAGCAGCAGTTATTGCTTGGAAGAGTAAAAAACATCGAATCACTCATCCATCCACGCAAATTCTCGCTCTTCTAATGTTGACAGGATCGTAGCATTTCTCTCTCTTTTTTTTTTTTGTTTATAGCCAACTTTATATTATTCAACAATATCACTCACCTATTTATGGAATATTAAAAAGTCGACGATATCGTCTTATAATTTTTTTTAAACAAAAACAAAATAAATTCATTCATCATTAATTATAATTGAAATACCAAACAAAACGAACAAAAAGGAAATGACAATTTGTAGAAACCCCCTCTTACATCATAAAAATAGATTTTTATCAGAAATACTTTCAGACACAAATTTTTGATGTTTTATACGAGGGGTGCATAACAAGTAGGAGCGGAAGAATGTAGTAATTACGACTCATCATTGTTAGGAACGGAGCACACGGGGCTCTAGCTTTAAACAACCGGCAATTCTTTATAAGGATTCTTATTTAAAAAATTTCAACAATAGTAATACTACCACTATTTCACCTGATGTTAAGTGAAAATGCGGTCTAAGATGGAGCACGTTAACCTAGAATTAACTTATTCACTCGCGACTTCAACTTTAATATTTGTTACTGTAGGTACTTAAAATATTAGTAAGAAGTTATCGAAATAAGAGATTCGTATGTAATTTCGTGGCATTGGTGAATATTTTTCCAGTAATAATAATAATATAAAATAGTCGATCCTATTTCGGGTTTTCTGGAAGAAATGGCCTTAGCACCTCTTCTACTACACAATTTGTAATTACCTTAGGTGGTCTGTATTATTAATATTATTTTATTATGTAATATATATTGTGTAATACAATAAAGCGAAAATAAAATAAAAAGTATTAGTCGTCAAACAAAATGAATGAATGAATGAACAAGTAATCCGCCTGTTCAACGCCTTAACACTGCGGTGAAGGTCTCGGCCCCGCGCGATTTGAACTTACTAGCGATATTAAATTGCTTTGTAAAACTTCACACAAAGTTTCTGACCGCCCGTCACGCGGACCCCAGAGGACGCTACGTTTTAGACGTACGTTTAACATTGTTCGTGTAGCATTTGTAGAGTTACTACAAATGCTACAATATCAATCGAATATTTTATTTGTGAAAATTTAAAATAAAACTAACTTGCGATGTTTATTTATTTAGTTATTCAAAGCTCATTATTGCGTAATACACAGTAAATTTATCTAAAAAAAAACATCATCATCGTCATATCAGTCATTGGATGTCCGCTGCTGAACGTAGGCCTCCCCAATCGACCTCCAGAGCGACCAGTTCGAAGCAGCTTCCATCCAAAGACTTCTGGCGACTCTCTTCAAGTATCAAAAAAACATACATCTTGCTAAAAAGATCGTGTACCCACAATTACAGAATGATGTTCCCGAAATTCATATTTATGTTACAATGACCTACATTTACATAGGTTTAAAATAAAGTTTCAACTTAGGTTGTCTGCAAAAACTTTAAGATATTCTATTAGTAAATGCAGATTTCTTTTCGTCTTAAAATATTAGGTATTTAAAGTTTTTGGTATAAATGTACGAGTCAAAAAGACGACTTTTCTGGTGTAGCAAAGATGTGTGTAGTAAAGATGCACGACGACGAATGCAGGTTAGATACCCGTTTCGAATGGAAAATTAATTTGTATATATGTATATATATATATACTTATTTTCTGATCCGCGTGTGTCGTCATTGTGGTCTAGGAGCCCCATGTCTAAGAGAGTACGGTAACACGTCGGTCTCGAATATTATCATAAAAAAATTATCCGCAAACTTGTTATATAACAACTGTACTCGTATATATGTATGATAAAAGGCCGGTAGTGGGATATTCACATGCTGTTACATTTCAGTTATTTTGGTTCAGAGTTAAAATACTACCGTAGTTTATTAAAAGTCATTCAGTAGACTCAGTGATGTACAACAGATCTGTCAGACTAACAGTAATTACAGACAGCGTATTTTTGGAACCTGTTCCAAAATAATGTCAGGCTTAACTATTTATAGGGTTTGTCCTAATTATATTTATCCGGTCTACTGTATTTGTCAAGCAAACCATTTACAGTCGTAACATAATTTTGCATTTTTTTAATTGAAATTCTATACTAAGAATTGAAGGTATATTAATAACACTTTCATTCTTTCATTTATAGAAACATCACGCTACGACACATCATAGAGAAACAGTCTCGTTAAATATCAATGAGGGTAAAACCGCGAGAAAATAATAATTTATTAAAAAATAATAAGTTAACAAAAGCGCGTATATTACGACGAAAAGGGAAGGAACCGAAGCATGAACTTCATATAAATATTAAAGAGTCCACCGCACTAATGACAGCCGAAAACAAGCGATGTTTACAAAACAACTGCCGGCTCTCGACGAGATATTGTAATCAGGGCTTCACTTTACTGGCAGATGTTTTTTGGTTTGTTTTACTTATTCCTTTTATTGTTTTTTTGACAAAAATGTTTTCTGTCTTGTGTTCGACACGCAATAACGTCTATTGATATAATTTTTTCAATTACAATAATTCTTTCAATTTAATTTAGATAGAGATTGAAAATTTTCGAACGTTATTTTTATCCTGAAGATTATTTATTATATAATATATAAGATTAATTAACCATCCGTCTATTAACTTCCCTCGAGTCCGCTTGAGCACGATAGCAAAGTAACTACTGGTGAACATACAGAATATTCAGAGTTAAAATTAAATTACCATGGCTTTCGATATACGGCTCCGCTATTATAAATTTTCACTAGAAAATCACACAGAAGCTATTTATCAAGTAGTGATAACAGCCGTGCTTTCAAAACATCATAAATTTGTTTATTCCCAATTTATAATTCCGGTATTTTAAATTGTAATCGAAAAATAACCCTTTTATTATACATATTTCATTTAATTTACGACTTTAATATACCTGTAACATTTATTACGTCTGAACAAAAACAATTTATATCAGCGATAAAAACATCCGAAATTCAGGGGAAAAGTTTAAAAAATATGCCCTTGTTTGTTCCAGCGCGGGGAGACTGATGGCTTCCGTTCGTTACGACTGCAGTACATTTTGCAACGAATTTAAATCGGAAGAACACAACGAAATTTCAACTTTACTATTTGATTCTTAAGATATATTATGCGTTGACTTTTTAAAATATCATTGGCCACATATAAAACACTGACGGGGCATTCGATTTTGATCTTTATTTATATGTTATGAAGGTTCATTGCTGTAAATTATGTTTCAGATCTCGTGAGATGGATGTTGTTACAGGAAAATGAATCTTACTACTATATTCTTAAAAACTATGGTCAGTGAGAGTTAGATAAACGATTTTATTTGCCGAATAACTTTACTGTTTAATATTCAAATGGAGTTTATTCTCAGGATGTGTTTGGAGTCGATACTAGTGCGAGAGAATTGGTGTGTCTGCGCTTCATACTCGTCTTAACTTATGAAAGCACTGTACCTACATCATAATATACTAAGTTACATGAAAGCAACATAAAAGCCAGGCAAGTATTAACTCGCTTACTGTTGACTCTGTAACCCACCCGAATATCTAACAATACAATTTTATAAAATTGAGATTAAAACACCGAAAAAAAAAACTTGAGGTCTCTGTTAAATTTTATTTATTTTATTCTTGTGGCAGCCATAGTAATGAATATTCTATGGAAATTTCAAGTCTCTAACTGTAAAAAAAAAACCTTGTGATAGAAGAGTCAACAGATGGACGCACAGCTGGAACAGAAATATTAGAATTATTATAACCGATTAGTAATACCAGTTAATAATAATCCCATTGGTATCCTTTAGGAACTAAAACCTAAAAATTGTTTTCACGAAACATTTGATAAACATCGTTAAAACCACGTGGGTTATCAAGTGCTTTTATAAAGTCCTTAAATATCCTTATCTGTTTATCTCTCACAATTTAGTAAATTTCAACAGAAATATAAATACCGTCGCCAGTGGCGTCGGCGTCGGTTGTTTTAGTTAAATTTATTTTTGAACGAAATAATTTACAGCGGCCACAGTGTCACACTCTGGTTGGTCTAAAATTCGAACGAGATAAATTTAAATTTTATTACCTTACAAATATATTACACAATAACTCTTTAATACATTTTATAAACAAAAAAGGATAAAAGATAATACTATATCAAAAGAGGGAAACTGAGAGGGAAATCTAACTAACATTTACCTCTCAGTTACACTTGCGTTAAGTTGTGTATATAATAATAAATTTTTTAAAACTATTAAAAATCCCCTCCCATCGGCGATTTGTGGTGAGGTTTGAGAAGCCCCCTCCCTCCTCATTCGGTACCAAAATCACGTGTATTTTTTTTGGTACAATGTATATTGAAATGTTCAGAATATTATTTTTTTATACAGGTATAATCTGATTAAAATTTTAGAAAATTAAGCATCGTGCCAAAAGATGTCCAGACAGACATTAAGGTTGCAGGTTGTTTTTGACTGGCATAAGGAATAACAATTATAAAGGAAAGTGTTAAAAAAAACCATATGAAATCATATATTAACGAAAAATAAATACACGTGATATCATTACAACTCCTTGTGGTATTTCGTGATTTTTTTCCGAAGAACTTCCCCCCCCCCCCCCCCTTTGAGCCTCACGTGATTAATGGACGATCCCTTATTTTATAAAATTCTGATCATAAATTCAGTTCGTTCAATCAAATGAAAATAAATATGATATTTCCTGCCGTAATGACATAAAACAGCATTTCGTTCGACTTCAAAGGTTGGACCACTGTGTTTTGACGCTATGATATTACTGTATGTAATATATGATATTAGTATAGATAGAGTGTGTCCCTCGAGTAAGTACTCAAACTCGAAGCAACTTGAAGCCCTATTGAATTTTCCCGATCGTGACCTCTCCCTGTAAATAGATTTTAATGTATCTTGACTTAGATATATATAAACACAACACGCGTGGGGTTTAGGTGAAACTTGTACTAAAATTACTGTATATGTGTGTGTACATTTATATGAATAATTTATAATCAAAGACTTGATTACATTACAGTTTTATATATTTTATATAAAATTTGAAGAGTACAATATCTAATAAATACAGTTTTAAGAAATATAAAGAATAAAAAACAATCTTTAACATAATAACAAATAAGTGGTCGAGACGGTTTCGGTAAAAAATTTTACGTGGTCAAAGTCGTCTTGTGTGTATGTTTGAGTGTGCGTTTAAGTATGCATTGGTGGGGTCTGTGCGTGTTTCTCTCTCTCTCTCTCTCTTTGTTATGTGTGTGTGGTGTGTGTGCGCGTGTGTATGTGTGCGCTTAGGCTAGCTAACATACACGTAGTAGGTATACGCGTTATGTGAACAGGCGCAGAGGTAGAGCTAAAATGCAAGAACCTGAAGACGTCCAATTTATCTGTGTATTACGAATATATTATTTCTTTTTTAACAATTTTTATTTTGAATTTTAATTTCTTATCAACATAAAAATACAAGCATAAATATTAACACATAGTTAAAATGTAATCACTCTCTAAGCAACTGTAGTAAAGAACATTAAACAGGTTTGTCCTCCTGAAACATCAGAAGTGAAGGTAGAGGTACAATCAGTCAATTGTACGGGAAGCGGCGAGCGAGACGGATTAATAGATATTGTCGTCTCTGCTCCGGTCCAGCTCTATCCTTTAAATGTGTAAAGGTGTCTCACTATCGGTTCATTATTTAATATTTATTTTTAAAAATTATAATATTGATCAACTAAACTGAGTTGAAAGAGATTTTAAATTAACATGGTTATTTTTATAACTAAAATTATTCGAATCGGGATATTTACCATGTTTTTTGTTTTAATTTAATTTTATGTAAAACACGGGATCGATTGTTGAGTGCACGTAAAACAAACAAAACAAGGGACAATAGTAGGTGTGAAAGTGACAATGGTAGTGGTAACCAGTGTTTACGCAGCAAACGTACTAGAGTAAGATCCCAGTGCCGCCAGACCTACGTCATTTTAGCAAAGCTGAAATTTTGAGGATTTCTAGTCTACTATGTAGTTAAGATAGTATGCGTACTTACTAGTTCGAAAGCGGGGCCCTTTCACAGGTAGCGCGAACTAAAGGTATATAAAAACCTTACCTACGTTAAAGTAGAAAGGCTCATATTTAAATATGTTTTTAAGAATATTATCAAAAACTGATATTTATTATTGCCAGACCATTTCCGTGGGCCATTACTTCCGCCAGACGTTATAAAGGTTATTTAAAAATTAGGTAAACTACGTTATACTAGCAAGCCTTTTTACATATACCACTCATGGTACTATTTCAAGATCCTTTGTAAGCAGCCAGACCAATCCGATGGGCCAATCATTCTCCCAGACGCCTTAAAGCTTCCCCTGTAAGTGCGAGCGTGAGGGCATTATTCTTGCGCATGAATGCGAGTGAGAACACTACATGGTTTTATAAGACAGATAATTGAAATTATGGTTTTATTATATATTCATCTTGATTAAAATTTTAAATAAATATAGTTATGATCATTCACTGATATTTAGATTTTTTTTATATTAAAGAGGGCAAACGGACAGTCGATTCACATGGTGGTAAATAAAAACGACATCCATAGACACCCGCTACATCAGAGGATTATGATCTGGCGGCACTGGGATCTTGGACTATACGAGAAAGAAGGTAGTCCGATATGGATACTTCTAATGCCGTCAACATCTACCCGCAAACTTCAGTCTCGTGAACAAGACATTCGTAGATAATGTCGAAATATCGAGCTCCACCAAATGAAAACAAAAAACATGGTAAATATCCCGATTCGAATAATTTTAGTTATGAATTGAATCACCTGTAAAGTTTTCCTGTCCTGGGCAAAGGTCTCTTCTTAACGAAGGAGAAGGGTTGGAGCTTAATCCACTACCCTACCTCTAATACAGATGTTTTCTGTATATTTCGTTATCGGGGATACATGATGACATCCAACTGGGGGGAGCTTAACGCGTTTATTATTTACCAATATTAAATTATATCAACATCGTTAACTCTCCAGCTGAGTTTTCTACAATTGAGCCGACTTATTATTATGTCAAGTATTCGTTCGATGATAATAATATTCACAAGATTCATAAAAAGAGTACTCTATTCAATACTGTCGACAGACTGTATCTAATTACAATGAATGTAAATTAGCTGCGGAGAATATTGAAAATGAAACCGTAATTACCCTCATAATAATCGTGGGCGTTGTGATACACTGTGGTAGGTTCGGTTTAAACTAAACACATTTATTAAATAATATTTTTTTATATAAGATATTGTGGAATAAATATGAAAATAAAAATAAAAAAATATTATCAAAATCCATAATGACTAATCTAGTGAAGTGGTGACGAAAGTTAAATTAAGTACGACGGTGGCCTATTCGATTATCGTTCAGATTTATAGTACACATAATTATTTCTTGTCAGAAAGTTTATCCTTGTGAGTTTGCCTGTGTCTCGAAAAGCACGTATAGCCGTCGATTCCCGTTGTTGTTATAAGTATATAATATCGATCGTTACTCTGGTAGAGAGATTATACGCCAACTTCAAGTAGAGTTTTGTTGTAGATTTAGCTTCAATACTTCTAAGTGGGGGTAAATCTTTTCCCAGTAGTGTTAGCGTTAACAGTCTCTTTCGGTATAGTTCAGTTCATATATTGAACATTAAGTTTATGTACATTATTATATAGAACAACACTATCAAAACTTCGGACACAAGAGATAAATTTCGACTATATCCTTAAAAGCATTTTCTTCCTTAACAAATGCCTATTTAACAAAAACTATTGGCCGCCCAGTGGTCGAAATTTGACCTAATCTATAATTAACAGAATTGTCAACATCATAAAAATATGATTGCGCATAACATGGTGAGCGACATATGCAGCAGTCATTGGACCTGATCTGTGGTAAAAAATTAGTTTGCAAGACCTGTATTTAGAACCGCGTTCGATAAAAAATTCGTTATAAGACCTGTATTAAAACCGTGTTGACAACAGACTTTGACAATAATCAAAATTCGTGTATATGTATATGTACATTGTCATGTTTTACGTCGATACACAGAACACATCTAAATGAAGTGTCAATCAGGTTATTTAACGAAGCAAAATCTAGCTATCGCAACACTAACACGCCTCCGTGGCTTTGTAACAAGCGACCGTCGAGCGAGCCATTGTTGTTGTTTGTGTGTGTGTGTGCATTACGAACGTTTTGATGTCACTGACATTCGAAAATATCGTTTCGTGTTTCCGCTGCATCTGAAAATGATTTCTTTACAGCCATCGACGTCTCATACTCCTCCTTCTCACACCCCCTCTTCGCGTATATATTTAGAAGCTATGTACAAACACATCAACATGTCAAATACATACAGTCGAACGTTTTTATTTGTATTGTGTATATATAATTTTCGTCTCTATACTTCAGCCCGAACATGTAAGATCATGTATGTGTGACGATATACGAGTATAATTATTTATGAAGGTGTCAAAATTTGTATGAAATGGATGAGTATATAAGGATTGAGTTACTTTTAAATTTGGAACAAATAGTACCAACATTTAGTGTTGGGGTACGGAGTAATAAAGTCAGTCTTATAACATATCCATATAATATCCATATAATATATTAAATTAATAACATATCCTTAGGGCCACATTAGGAGGATAGTGGATTTATTACATACAGATATATATTTTTTTTATGTTTGTTATTATCTACATATAATATAAAAAAAAAGTCGGGTTTTCCTTCCTGACGCTATAATTCCAGAACGCACAAACCGATTTCCACGGTTTTGCATTCGTTGGAAAGATCTCGGGCTCCGTGAGGTTTATAGCATAAATTTCAGAAAAAATTCCAACAGAAAAGCAGGAAAACAGGGAAAATCATTTTTCACATACAGCACCATCTCTGATACATAGCATGTACTACAAACCAATATGGTTTTGCATGGTGGTGGAGCAGATGTCGCCAGTATGTGGTGTGAGTATCCCTCACGAAAATAAGTACGTTTTACAAAAAACGAAGCCATCTGGTGGCGAAACGGAGTTCGCCTGGTTTGCTAGTTAGTATTATATTTTCTAATGTTGTGTCCACTTGTTAATGATATGAATATAAATGAGCATGAGATTTTATAATTGTTACGTCATGTAATAATAACAATATCTGTTTTTAAGTGTACTTCTATTAAATAAATAAATATATTTAATGGAATAAAAAACCATCAGGGACGTCAATAAGATGTAGACTATGTGATGAGATATATTGTAGTCCCTTGTTTCAATTTGCTAGTTAACGAATTATATTAAAGGTTATTATACAAAAAAATGCCACTTATAGTAAGTGTCCAGTGCACCAGGACGGAACCCAGTAACCCAGGCGGAACTCGTAGCAAACGACGCTATATGGCTTTGTCAGTGCACGGTCCGCCGAGGACCAGAGTTGCAACGTACGGCGCTTCAGTGCCAGAAATTGTTCTCTTTCTCTCGTATGTGTTGATGGACAACATTAAAACTTAAAACTCATTGCTAGCAAGTAGACTAGTTGATTAGTAATTTGCTTTGTGATGATGAGCAGATCGCACTCAACATAAATCGAATAACAAATTATATATAGAAAATTATATTAGAATATCAATCAATCAAAAACAACTTTATTCAAATAGGCCCCACTAGCACCTTCGAATCGTTATTTTACTAATTAAAACTTTAGTGATTATTATTTTTTGTATAAGTAAAGCTACCACCGACTCGGAATGTTGATTCTGCGGAGAAGAATCGGCAAGAAACTCCGCAGTTACTCTTTTGAAAATAATATATGTATAAACTGTATTTTAGTACAAAATTAGTAATATCTTGCATGAAATACAGCGCCACTAAGTCCACACATCTTTATCGACTAAGTAATCCTGCACTGAATAATACGCTTTATCTATTAATTTTTGTTTTGAATAAAATCTTTAACTGTAATTTAATTTAATTAGAATTTAATGACATTGCACCTGATCCTATACAGTATAATGTAACGCGTTTCCGTTGCATTGTCATCGTCCAAAGCATTCAGTTACCCCTTAGTCGCGTCTAAACAAGTTTTACTTAAATATTAAAATATAAAAAATATATATTTAAAAGTTAAAAACAACCAAAAGAATTAAGTTTTGGAAAATAAAACGTATCACTGTTAATTGTTAACATCGAACAATTATAACAAAACCTTCCTTCCCAAGTACAACGAATTAATTTCATCCGCACCGGTCTGTACCATGCGGTATAATTGTCGTTCGTATCATAATGAACCTTGTTTCAAGTTATTTAGGATTCAAATCTCCTTTCTTTAAACTGAAACAATTATTGTACGAAAAATAAGTGCACGAATTTAGTTTCGAAACTGCAATTATGATTACAATGACTGTCTTGTTGGAACACGGCGGTAAGTGACGTCATTTCATTCCCATTTTAATCTTGATAATGAAATGCATAACAAAAAATACCTAAATAATGTAAACCAAGAATTATTAATTATTACAAAGTTTTTTTTTTTTTACGGTCGACGGAATCTAATAAGATATAAAAATATTGAGTGAATTTTAATAAAGTTTTTATTGACATTTTGCTTAAAATATTTTATTTAAATTCGCATCATAGATATTGATTTTTAAAACTATTCAATTAAAAAGTGACAAAAATATGACAGAAAATTGAATTTCATAAAAAAAAAGTTAAAAATAAATAAATATTAAAAATTACATAATTTTTTAGTATAAATATTTTCAATAAAATACATCGTTATTTTACCAAGAGGCGATTAAATGGTCTAAAATTCTAAATGGTTATTATGAGTACCCTACCTTTGTTACCTACAAATAATATATTACTAAAACTTATTATAAAAAATATATTCATAAACAGAGTACGAGAGAGCTCACCCGTCGACTATAGGTTGTGAAGTGGTTCCCGGCGCCGTTCACAAAGGCTAACAAGCGAACCCGCGAGTGTGGCCGCAATAGCACGTTACACGGACGGTATGGAGTGGACAGACTGGGAGAGATAGCTCGTGACATCCGTGTTTAAAGTAATACATTTAAAATGTATCTCCAAAAACAATATAATCTTGCTGCGACATTTTCTAGCAAAATTACGAGATTTTACACAAAAAAGAATAGCTATTATCTCAGATATCTAAATCACACGACCTGATTTATAGCTTATTACTAAGTATTTACAATTAGTAAAATCAACAGCCCTAAATATGTAAAATATAAAGTCAAAGAAATGTTCTTGTTTTAATCTGTCGAGATATCAAGCTTAATCCTCTAAATTCGTTCAGTTAAGGCACGACACGCAAATTTTCTTGCGATTTTTTTCTGCCCTGCCGAGCATGTGATGAATTTTTAAGCTCTAGTTTCCCACTCTGACTCCACATGGGTTTAATTTACTAAAATATTTAACAAATTTCGTCATAACCTCACAATGTTCAATGGACATTTCTAGTATTTACTATAGATATGTAAATATTACTCTAGTACAGTAATAGTAATTGATTATTTGCTCACACATATCGATATTACTGCGGAACTGTGGATTGTGTGCACAGACACAGTCAACAAGCCAACCATGAGATTCAATATAATACGTCTTTGTACTATTAGCTCCTGCTACTATACTCGTAGTTACAACAAACCAAATGTTACATTAATTTACATTGTCTTAAGGCTCGTTCCCACTAGGTAAGCAATATAGTCCACTATTAAACTAGTAACTAAAATATTTGCAGAAGAGAATTGTACTGAAACATTAAATACCATGTGTGAACAACGACCTCTTGTTCTCTATAGGAAAAACTTTAACGGACAAGTGGTAAAACGAATCGCAACAAAATTTATACTTGAAGTTTTACGGGAAGATTGTTAATGTACTTGGCCAATTTTAAATTTATTTCTTAAGAACCGCAGCTGACTTTCACGAGGCTTTATGATGCTATTCCCTGATGCGGTTCACCGATTATTATCGTTCGAGAAGAAATAACTAACCAAATTTTTACCTGGCTTTTCATGTCATAAAAATCCTTAGATACCCCGTCTATATAGAAGTTTTACTTCAAAAAGTTGAAGAAAAATAAAGAACAGGCTTAATATGTCACTCTTCTACTGTATGGGTTGATAGATAATTTCTCAACTAAGAGTAACAATCATTATATGGTTTTTATGATTTCATCTTGAACCGAGAGCCTCGTGTGCTCTCCGAGGCACAGCGGTGGAAGCCATAATATATAGATAACAAATAGAAATACAAAATTTCACTAAAAAAAAAAAAACATCGCTACTCTCGAAACAGTTGTTGTTATTAAATACTATTCTCGATCATTGAGAGTATTCTCAATGATCTCAAATCATTGGCACGTCAGGCGAATAAAAATACAAATGAGTGATGTATTGCTAGCAAACGTTACGAAAACAACGGAACTTGTTTAGCTGGTGAACCAGCAACGTCTGGCGAGGAAGCAATACCTGCTCGGAAAAATAGAAAAAAATTACCCAGCTCGACTTCTATGTCCAGGTTACAATATTACTTTCTACTCGACTAAGTCAATTGCCCGGTGCAAATGAGCCTTCTTACAATATTCTTAATCTATCATTCATTGTGATGTTTGAGCAAAGAGTATAATGTATAGTGTATTGTACAATATAATAATACGTTACGATCAACTTCACTGAGCTTATAAATAAATCCTATTACAATATATCCGAATAACTAATAAAATTAATGGAATTATAAATTGGATGCGAGTACTGTTGAAACTACTACAGAAGTCGTTTAAGTATGTATGTAATTTGTATGTATTTCTCCGTAAATTACATTATAAAGACCGATATCTATGTTTCTTTTGTAACCTAAAGACTGACAAACTACTGAAACAAATTCAACAATTCTTTCAATATTACAGAGTTATTATTATTCAGAAGTAACATAGGCTGTAAATGATGTGATGTCACATTACGACTTACGCTCGAGTTTGCTCGATTTATTCAGCTTGCTGATGGTAATGTGTTTAAACATAAGGTAGGATGGAAAAGTTCATCAACACATCAGCCGTTAGATGTCCACTACTGAAGGTAGGCCTCCTTCATCATTTTTGGGAGGATTTTCCAACACTCGCCACGTTCAAGCGGCGAGCGCAGTGTGTTGCGGCATGGTAAAGTGACTCTGCTGCCCATCACCATCCTGTTTGATGTACAGTTCGCACCACTATGGCCTTGTTGCCTCTTACGACACCTCGGCAAGAAAGAGGTCGGGACTATTCTTCTCTGCGGGTCAACGCACGGCAAGGTAAGGTCGAGTACTACTCTTATTTATCTTTTGATCGGTAAAGGCAGACTTCTCATGTTCTTTCCTCTGTAAGGTTTTCTGTGACTTGCCATTTTGCAGTGGAATATTATGCTCCATCTTATCCTTCCCTTTAATAGAAGGAAAAATGCTTATCCCATTGAGACGAACGCCGGTGATACATTATTTATTATGTTGTGAGTTTACTTTTTGACTTTATTACAATTTGTCGGCAGTCCGTAATGCAAATGTAATTGTTTATGAAATGATGACAAAACTCCCGTCGCCAGGAGTAGGTCGTTTTACGATAAGGCGGTGACGCGCTCGAGAATAATGAAGTGTCGACGAGAGAGCCTTAGAGCCCGCTTATAATTTTGATAAGAAAACCCAAGATTAGGCGAAATAATTTAAAAGAATTTCTCTTATAAAGATTTTATGAAATATGAAAATTACCAGAACATTCTGCAGAAGATCCCAAGGTGACAGTTATTTTTAAACACATCCCATTTATGAAAGTAATTACACCAATATAATAATATGTGTCAGAACAATTTTCGCGAAATTAAATTTCTAAGAGTATTTCGAGTATCGTGACGTGAAATATCCACAAATTTAATAACAAAAATCTTGTGCCTGTATATTAAAAACATGGAGCGTTTATTATTGACAACTACTCATACGAAAGGACACAACATTTCAGAAGAAATTATGTGTCTTTGTAATTATGTTCGAAAACATTGTAACAAAAGATACGTGTGTGGATATAGATGTAGAATATACGACTGTGTCTAATTGTCTATTTGTGTTAGCTGGTATTGACTTTAAGTTCGAAACTTTTCGTTTTACTTAACTCACATTATCTTTGGTAAGAATAAAATATTTTAAAATAAGAGCGAAAAGGAAATAATCTGTTTTATATTTATTTTTAAGTATAATCTACCACCTTTTTTGATTTTGCCTTTTGAAATAAACCTTAACAATTCCCTTGAGTTGATAGTAAATGAAGAAAAATAATAAACTCATTTTTTTTATTTATCAGTGACGGTACTAGCAATAACAAACATTATTTCCAGTGCAATAAATCAGTATCAGAGATGAATGATTAAATCCAAAACCAATAACTAATGATTCAGTTCGAGCCAGTTCGCGAGCTCATAGGATTTCATTACTAATATAACACTTTGGAGTAGATCTCGTGGCAATTACAGCGGTTCCGTTCCGACCGCAGCTGTATTTGAGGCCGCACACCGTACGCCGTATACCATTACCCATCCTAATGCGTCTGATGTGTGTTAGTCGAATTGGAAAATTATTTAATTGTTTCGAAAAATCGTTTAATTCTGTCGGTGAACATGAAAGGCAGTACGCAGTGCATTAGATTTGAATATATTCACTGGTCTGAGTATTCAGACGTGTTTTTGTTTTGTAAATTTAAATATATATTTTGTAACATTTCTTACTAGGTCATGTGTAGTAGGGTAGATCAATATAGGGTAGATCAATTTCTTCTGGCTTTACTGTAAATACATAGAGTAATTAATTAACTAAATGAATGAAACTAATGAATCGAAATATAATAATACTAAACTACATATTATTTTACACATTACTATACTTAATATTCTAGATAAGATTAATATATATTAATAAATTGCCGTGCGGTGACCGGCAGAGAAGAATAATCCCGACCTTTATGTTGTCGAGGTATCGTAAAAGGCGATTAAGGCCATAGTGGTGCAAACAAATGTATACCAACCAGGATAGTCATGGGCAGCAGCGTCACCATATACTGCCACAACACGCTGCACTCGCCAACTCGCCTGCCAAACGTGGCGAGTATTGACAAATGCCCCCAGAAATGATAGGGAGGCCTAAGGTCAGCAGTGGACATCAACGACTGATATGGTGGTTTTTCCACCCTTTCTACCTTCAAAGGTTTAAACACATTTACATCAATAGGTTGAATCAATCAAAAAATTGTCAAACTCACAGACTAATATCAAATAGTATCTACAATGTTTTAATTACAATCATTACAATAGTGAATTAGCATACACATATATTTACATACATATATTGGCAAAGAAATGGTAATTGTTATACTACCTTACGTATTCGTCATGATCTGATATACAGGTATTTTTTTTTAATTCAAATTGATGTTCAATTATTAAATCTAACGAAGTATTAAAATTAGTCTGAATGTGATTGATTGAACAATATCAATTACATTAAAAGTATATCTTATCAAATAAATTATATAAAATGATTTCTGAAGAAGTTAAGAACATTATTTCACAGATTAGTCGATATTTGATATGTATATACATTTTATAATATCAAAATGAAATTGTTATACTCATAATTGAAATAACTAAATAAATCTCAATTCACTCTCCAACTCAATCAATTCCCCAAATAACCGTCTGGGTAAACAGAGGATATTTAAAATTTTAAAGCAGCTATAAAAATCAGGATTCGAAAAGCGTCATCGAGTCGGATATTTCGGTCGGAAGCAATCGGACAGTTGTTTATCCAGATTGGTCCGTGATATGCTCCATTTGTCGAGCCCTCCGCATTAACTCGAAAGGGTCGTACCTGACGATACAGTTGGCCAACCTTTTACAATAATCGCTTCGGGGTGTATTATCTTTCATGAATTGTTTAGGTTTACGGTCGTAAAATTTTGTTGTTTCCAATAATATACGGTCATCTTGGGATTGTTTTGATGTATCGATGTTACTTGTTTCAATAATAATTTATCGAACTATTTTACATTAAATTGTCGGAAATTTATTCTCAAATAGAAAGAGAATATTTTTTTTTTGTTTTCATTTAAGTATATATTTCACATGTATTTTTAAGTTTGAGTAATTTTGAAAATTGCATTCGTCCCAAGATTGGTAATAAGAAATTTAGACGTAATCTCAAAGGTAATCAAAATTCAAGATAAAAAAAAACCTAAACAATGAATGTGTTTAATAATGCAATCAACGCAAAAGAAATTGTAAAGTTATAATATTATATACGTATACCTATCTGCGAACCCGAGTCGGTCAGGCGCGAGTTCAACAATCTCCGCTCCTCTGTTAATTACTTCATTGTTTTAAGTCTAAGCTTAGCGCTAGAATACTCGCTGCCCAGATTCCCTTTTGAGGATTAACTCGAGATGAAATATTTCCTCGATTAGTGTCCCTCTGTTTTCTCAGATATTTTACGGTTCGCTTGCGTATTTTATTGGTTTCGTCTTAATGACTTTCAGACCTCATTTCACTCTCCGTGCCTTATTGGGAAAAACTATTTTTGTGTGGCAATTTTAGCGCGATATTAAAATGATTGAGAGTATTCCGTCAGCTGTTGGTGGTTAAGAAGGTACTCATCTGAATGACATTTGACTAAACCTTTTAGCTAGCACTAGTTAGTAGATGATTCGTCTTTAGATCTAAACAATGGTTTGATTGGTCTTTCTTTTTGTTATTGACCACAAACACTCCTTTGGATTTCATATCTACTCGTAAAATACGATCCACTGATGCGACTATACATATTATGACTAGGCTACATATATTGTTTTGTATATCGACGGTCTTCTTAAGATAATCTCGTTAAGTATGAGGTTGTTTGTAGATCGCTATTATCGATAAGACTGTCTGTGAATACAATTCCAAATTTGACTATTTTCGTGTATCTCCTAACTTAGCTGATATTTTGTTGCTTGATGCAGTTTGTGCTTGTTTTTCTTTCTGTCTAGTCTCTATTATCTTAATAAGGTTGACTTCAACGGTATGTCATAATATATAAATGTTTATTTTCCTACACAATAATCTTGCCAAGACTTATAACGGAATATTACTAAAAGTAAACGCACTGTATTTTATACTATAGCAGCTTAAACATCTTTCATTACTGCGAATATACCCCTTCTCTCATTTAGAAGGATTAGTAACCTTAATCCACCGCGTTGCTCCGCAACAGACTGACGGATGGGTATCCGTATATTTTAAAACTTAAATATTTTATTAAATCTTAAAAATATAAATTTTCAATATGTTAAATATACACACACGATCGTTTGTTTCTAAGGTAGTAAACTTAATGCCTGAGTGTTAGGTAGCAGCCGACTGATATACCTACATATTTATAATATATGTATATTAATCTCAAGGGCGGGGATGGAAGCTGAATCCCTGACCATGAAATGGACAGCAGGATCACTGCCAACTGCACCAACGAATCAGTCAGATTTTTTTTTTAATGTTAGTTGGATAGGCAAACTGGCAGACGTTCCACCTGATAGTAAGTGGTCGACGTCGCCCATGCATACAAACTAGTTTACCTGGAACTAGCCCAGCCAACTCATTAATGTGTTGCCTATCCTGAGACATAATATGATGTTAAGTCTCGGTGCCAGTAATTACACTGCATGTCTTGCCCTTCTTTCCGAAACACAGCAGAGCTGTTTCACGGAAGAAACAAGCAATTATTATTACATTAAAAATAAAAATTTAACTTATTATTAATCAGACTATGCCATGGAAATATGATAGATGCCATTGTGTTTATAAAACTAAATATATATATATTATTAAACTTTGAAATTGAATATTGAACAGAACCAACTCCTTATGAGCCACAGCATATATATGAAATAGTAATCCAGACTGTGCAACAAACATATGGCAGATACTGTTGCGGGTTTAAATATTTACAATCGATAAACGAGCAATAGCTTCGTCGTGAAAATGAACAAAATTATCGAGAGCGTTTACAGGAGATATAAATAGCGGTACAAATGAGCCGGTACACCCGCAGCGACATCTGATTTATCGACCGGCGCGGCACCGAGCTGCCTAAGTTTTATATTCGCTACATTAATCCTTGAACTTCGAGTATCGATGTTACCGATTTAAATGTCGTCCCGTAATCGTTTAAATTTCGTCCCGTAATCGTTTAAAAAGCCTTTCGTAACAAAACTCTTCGTTAAGATACTCCAAGGAATTATTCGGCTTGTACTAATTTAAAATCGCCTACTTTGTTATTGTAAGAAATATTTTTATGGTTTAATTATGAATAATTATATAATCTAGTATTTTAAATAATTTATTGTGACGAAAGTTTATCAACTTTATTGTTATCAAATTCTAAATATACTTTATTTCAAACAAAATAAGATCTATGACAAAAATCTGGTGGCTTATAACCTTTCATCTGAATCTGTGATGAGAGCTGTATCAGCCTTTAAATGTTTCACTGCCGGGCAAGTAGGCGATGGTCTCTTATGTAAAGTATTTGGTTCAAACTTTGGGCAACATTTTTTTTAACAAGAGTAACTATTGTTATCAGGCGTTTATGGTGGCTTCACGTGATCTCCGAACCATGACAATGTGACCCAGAATGACAAACACCAAGATCAGAATTTTTCTTTTAATATATAACTCGTAGTCACTACCACCAGAAGGTCGTTCATCATCATCACTATTTCATCAAAACGTAAGTTTTTGCGCAGAGTTAAGAATTGCCTCACTATTATTTCTTCATTTATTACCATCAGTTATCGTTACAGATGATAAATTACATTTCTATGAGAAATTATTTGCGCAAAACACCTCATAATCTTTCACGCCAGAAGCGCTAAGCCCTATTCGCTGACATCTTGTAACACGCTAACATTATACTGCGGTAGAGTCTGGGTGTATACAGAGCTCGGTATCAGCTGCGTGTACTGTATATACTTATAACAGGACGTTGAGTGAGGTACCATACCTATAGCTCAGTAAAATAAAATAATAATAATGAAATAAACATCTCACACCCAACAGCCCTATTACGTACTATTTATATATCTATGTACAAATAAATCCCGTGTATAGTCCGGAAACACAAACACAAAACACAAAGGTCCAAATTAAGACTCAAATCTGTATACAAAAATTTGTCACGTATGGGCATCGAACCAGCTATCGCAACCAACCAACTTACCAACTTAGAACCAAACGGAAATAACAACTTGCCTTATTGTTAACAATTTACACAAAAAAAAATTAAAGATTCATACTATCATTATTACGTATCTATTCTGTATTAGGAGTGACCTGTAAAGCGTGACAAAATTGCGACAATGTCGTTTCGTAATTCCGTACAGAATTGGGACTGTAAACCGCTTAGTTTTACCGACTAAATTAGACACGGACTATCAATTGAACCTTTGGGTGACGCCGCATGATAAATAATAGCGATAACTGCGGTGAATAATATACTCAAAAGGTCCCAATAACATCGATTATTCGAAACAACCGAACTGAGTCGAATTCGTTTCCTTTGCAATATTCATATTGCAAGTCGATTGTCGGAATTATTATGGTAATAGGTTCTTTGTTGTCGGAGAGCTAATTAACATGCACTCGACCGCTGCGGTTACGAAAACGAAAACCCTTCCCAGCTCTCGATTATTTCATAGCGGTAACTTATTTGATTTTATTATTGTATTCCGTCATACGGAAATTCGGGGATGCAAATTTCTTGGCTTTAATTTATTACTTGATTTAAAATAGGTTATAATAATAATAATAATATTAATAAGTTTTATATATTTAATAATAATAATAATAATATTAATTAATAAGTTTAAGAGTTCTACCTATTATACATTACAGTTACCCAGAAGAACATTTTAAAGACGATATTTTAAACAGTCACTAAAATTTCCATTGCAAAGTACGCCATACTGAAAATCCAATGGAATTCATTATTTTACTTTTCTGTTCAACTTTAATAAATGGATTTGAAAAGTTTTTTATTTTTTATTTTATTCGAGTTTAATATATATTGCTGATATATTATAACATTGTAGATGTTTTTAAAATTACTAATAAAATATTTTAAGCTCTATATCTTAACATAAAAATATTATGTTATGTAATGTAAATGACACTGTAGTCGAGAAGATCTGTAACTGTTCTTAACAACGGTCTAAAGTAGTAAAATAAAACGTTAAAAAAAATATGACAATATTATTATATTCAGAATCAGATGTTTTCAATGAGGAAATTTTCTAACAAGCGTTTGAATCCAGCTTCAATCGGCTCCAGATTCAACTGAAGAACCGACAAGCGACTCGTTATTATTGAATATTCGAGTAGCAACTTAAATGAAAACTAACTCTAGCCATCCTTTGTTTGAAGTTTAATTTTATTCGAAGTATACTTAGAGACCCTTCCCCGCCACTAGCCTTTCTCCTGATCGATAGTTGAGCCGATATCTTAAGCAGTATTTGTAAAAGGAATATTGGAGCATATCACTCATCCGATGTTCAGTAATCACGGCCGCTAATAAATGCTCCTAGCATAAAAGAAGCCACGAATGAGTTACCCGCGAAAGGAATTATAGAGTTGGCCAGAGTTAAGGATGGAATAGATATGTGAATATATAATATTAGGATGATATTTCTGTCGACAAATTATAAATATCAATACACGTCTTTAACTGGTCTCGAGACTGTCAATCGTTATCCTATGTGATTGACAACCGCAGCAATGCCATGCGATTATATTAAATAATCATTATACCTGTACTACACTGTCTAGTTAATTCATGTCATGTGAAGTATTAGTCGTGTCGTGTCGCATTGCATCTCCTCGCGTCGCACCGTGTCGTGTCGTGTCGTATCGCTATCGGTGGAGCGTACTAAGTTAGCTCAGTTAGACGATATACTTTCAGAAGCTCTTAAATTAAAGATATATAAATTATTCATAACATAACTTATCGAAAAGTAATCTACGAAGCATTTTGTATAGTCAAAAGATTAATATTTCAGACGATATAAGTCTTCGTTACAAGTACTTTATACGAAAATTATCTACACTAATATCACGAATATAAAAACCTTGAAATTTTTTTTCTTTATTTGTGGTAAGATAGAGTCACCTCTAGAGAACGGTACTTAGTCAGTTTGATAATTAAAAAATAACGTTATAATTTATTTTCATAGATCTTTCAAAATACTAGCGTTAAAGTTGATTCAAATAATGATTTTAATATAGATTATATATTTATTTACGAGTAAATATAAATAAGGATTGAGATGTAAATATATGGAAGGAGTTGTGTTGGTGAAGTATCAAACTTCAATGAACGCACAACATGCGGTTCAATGACCTCTGTGACACTGTTTGAATGTTACCATGTAAAAATATATATAGATGTTTTTATTAGTGTCCGACCGAAACAGGTTTTTTAGCCGAAACCGAAACCGAAACCGAACTTTCGGCTTTGCTCTCAGTTTCGGCCGAAACCGAAACCGAAACCGAAACCAGCGTGGTGTCCAAGGTGTCCAAGTGTAATCCTACCTTAATACCTTCTGCCTCATATCGTTAGTTATAGTAATCTGGCAACGTTGCTCTGAGTGTTTTATAATTATATATTTATTTATATAGTCTTAGTATATACAAATAGTATTGCGCTTTCTAATAACAGTTTTATTAAATTAAAAAGATGAGAGCGTTGTGCAGTGTTGCCAGATCACTATAAATTTAAAATTAAAATTAATATTTATAATTTTAATATCTCGATAACAAAACCGTGAAGTGCTACTTTTATTTTTTTAGCTTATTCTAAAAACATTTTTCAACGCTCCTAGTTTTTTTTTTTTTCTAATTATGTCAAGAGAATTTTATAATATAATAAAAAATCGGAAATTTTACATACATAAATGGGACATTACTCTCAAAATCGCGAACTTTGTCTTTAAATATCTCGTGATCAACCGTCAAAATTATGAAATTTTAGGAATTCATAAATAAAGTTATTTTGAACCCGTGAAAAATTTTTTTGCCGAATCTGTCGAAAAGTGGTTTCATGCCTGAACTACCTTAAACATATTTAAAATTTCAATTGTAACTAACAACTAAAATCTAGTGTGCTTTTACCAGACTGCGTGACGCAAAGAAGAATAATGTGTTTATCATTACCTGACTGCTCGACGAAAAGAAGGGGAATGTGTTTATCATTGCCTGACTGCTCGACGCAAAGAAATAATTGCCTTTGAGATAAAATAAATAATAATCAAAAATCGAAGTACAAGTAAAAACAATTAATTATTTATATGCAAACACAATACTTCAACTCCATGCGTAGGTATAACGATAGACGGCGGCGAACTGAGCCAGCGGCGCGGCGGGCGAGTACGAGTTAGCCTTGAAGTTCGCCGAACGATGCACGATCATAAACACTCGAGTTTCGGCGCGGCCGAAAGTTTCGGCTACTTTTTGGCCGAAACCGAAACTAAGGCCGAAACTAGATTTTTTGGCCGAAACTAGCCGAAACCGAAACCGAAACCGAACTTTCGGTCGGACATTAGTTTTTATTTTTCTTGCAAATTGTTTCTATGTAACATATTTTTAGGTTTTGGTTTCAAAAGTTTTAATGACACCCATACACAGTTTTTGTATGTCAAACTATAAATACTCCATTTAATTTTAGCTGATACATATGACATCGAGTCGGCGATTATCATTAGTCAAATAATAAATCGTAATAAACAACAACCATAAATGTAAACTAACATGACAGATAGCGAAATTCGCACAAATATCACGAACGAGCCCGAGAACAATTGCGATCCATTCTAGTCATTGCAATTTTTTAAATAGCTTTCTTTCTCTTTATAAATGTGTTTTTTACGTTTCATAGGCAGAAAGAAAATAGTCTAATGGCTAGTAGCTAAGTCTGCCGGTCATTTCTCACACAGCCATTACGCCACCGATAATGGGCTAGCTTTCATGTCGGTTTTGCGTATTATTCGCTAAATCATCTTTTCTTTACACCGGTATATAGACAGATAAAAGTTTCTACTTAAAGCTGACATTTTGGAAATTACCTTTATTTTTTTTATGCGACAACTTTGTACGTACTATTAGTTTGAGATTGGAAAGTTATACTATGTAGGAATTCAAGATAACGCAATGGATAGAAGTGAAGACGTGTATTGACAAAAGGCTGTCGCAGATTAAAAATCGAGCTGGCAGCTCTGAGTTTTTTTATATTCACATCATGTTCAACGGTAAGGAAAATATCGTAAGGGATTCTGCACGGGAATTCTGAAATATGTATATCCGCCAAATCTCAGTACAGCAATGTGGCGGGTTAGGCTCCACAAGTTCTCTATCATAAGATAATTGGCCTATCAACATCAGCGAGATGTTTACAAGCTGTTTAATACAATACAGACTAATACGTATATATAGGGTGACTGGTGAGTCACTACCAATATTTAAGGAGAATACTCGGTACATGATTCTCATTCGAATTATGTAAAAAAAAATAGGTACTTAATTTTTGACCAAATTTTCATAAATTTCAATTCAAATAAATGAAGTGTTGACACTTTTCCAGTCATGCCGGCGGCACGTGCACAGGTGTTGTACTGTGCCGCTTATTCACATCTAAAAATTGCCAAAGCTCACATCATTTACTAGTCAACCAATTTGTTGCTTAAACAAGTAAAATATCTTAGTATTTTTGCCTAGGCCAGCCAGGATTAAAGTATTAAGGGGGACTGGATCATGCTTGTTTATCCTGCTACCCTGTTAACACGTGGCGGCGTTTGGACGTAGGTAAACTAGCTGTTTTGTGTCGAAAGCGCAGCTAGCTGCTAGGGTGTCCAGACGACACGTAAATAATTAGATAATTGTTGAGTAACTTTACTTAAAAGTTTATTAATATTTACCTATTTTTTTACATAATTTGAATGAGAATAATGTACCGAGTATTCTCCTTAAATATTGATAGTAACTCACCATTCATTCTGTATATGAGAGATAAGATAAACTTATCATACTACTGGAAATACAAGTAACGAGTCAGGCAGTACAGAATTTTATTACATCACAATCAAATAAAAGTTTGTTTTTTTTACATTTAATTATACACCGCGGCTTTTCTCACTTTTAGACTATTATTATAAATCTAGTTTCAATTAATAAATGATACTTTAATATATCAATTTTCTGTACGTGTGAAGCAAATTTGAACATTGTCCTTTATATAATAACGTTCCCTATTCGACTAAGAATAGATAACCTTCAGGTGACTCGAGCTCACCCGAAGTGGTAAAGTGTAAGTTGAGTGTTTCCGCGCTCGCGGCGTGCGGTGACGTGCGGTGACGTGCGGTGCTTCAAATAATGAAAATGAATTCAGAGAATGAAAATAATTTGAACGAGGGAACATTGCGTCAATTCTAAAATTCGAATTAAACATTATTTGTAAAAACACAATATAAAAGTAATAAGGAAAGCTTTAGAATTAAGTAAAGTTAAAATTTAAATTTTTATAAAGCTAAAACGTTTACTGTTAAAAGTTTTCCACTCGCAAGAAGACTCGGAATGTGATCTAATGCGGATTCTCTGTCGACATTCTTGCACCGCTCCGCTCGGACAGGATTGCTTACTTATAATTCTAGTTAGGGTTTCAAATATCGGGTATATGTACTATGGCCTTATTAACATCTATAATTACTATAAAATCTATAATGACAACATTATCAACGTCATAAAAATATGATTGCGCATAACATGGTGAGCATATGCAGAAGTCATTGGACTTAATCTGTGATAATAAATTTCGTAAAAAAATCGTTACAAGAACTGTATTTAAAACCGTGTTGACAACAGACTTCGACAATAAACAAATGTATATATGTCATTGTACATATTATGTGTGTGTGCCGTAGTGTGTAGTATTTTTAAATTAATTTAATGTATTTTTGAGACTTATTATAAAAAGTATTAGCATTCTGCACTTCTTCTCCATATAAACTTTAACTGTGCCAAATTTCATACTTCTTCGTCCGCGTAATTTTCATAAAAAAAAGGTAAAAATTTTTTGCTTAACTTGTTAATATATAGATAACTAGCGGCCCGCCCCGGCTTCGCACGGGTATTTAAGTAAAATTTCAAAAATCATAAATTTATATTTTTTATCACCTACACCTGCGTCGATACTCGAAAATATTTTATAATAGATTGATTGAGTTGTCAAACATGTCAAAATAAAATGTAATTTAAATCAAAATCACTAAGGAGTATTGATATCAACTTCGAAGCAAATAACTTACAACCCCCTTTTAACCCCGTTAGGAGATGAATTTTGATAAAATACGAAACACGTCTTCAATCAATTCTGTTAAAGAATATTTATACAAAATTTGATGTAGATTGGACCAAGGAATCACGTTGTCACATACAAACTGCCTCCCTTTTTATCCCCTTAGAGGTAGAATTTCGTAAAATCCATTCTTAGCTGACCTCTACTCGGAAAAGAAAAAAAGAAAATTTTAATGTTTATTATTTATTTTTATGTTAATCAAAATAGTCAAATATCACTACATAGTATAAAACAAAGTCTTTCGGCGCATCTGTCTGTCTGTCTGTTCGCGATAAACTCAAAAACTACTGCACGGATTTTAATGCGGCTTTCACCAATAGAGTGATTCATAAGGAAGGTTTATGAATATACATATACATATCCCGGGCGCAGTCGGTGCGGATCGCTAGTACTAGTATACACGTAAGCATCACTGAAATTTTTGTAAAAACGAGATTATTTATTTTCGTCGAAGTATATCAATAAATTTGTACGACGTAACGATCTTATTGTTATTAATTAACCTACAGTACTACACTACAATAATTGCTACTCAACAAACACATTGCGTAACCACGATAGCAGTAATATTACCAATAATTTTCTTAAAACTCGTAGCACTCGTAGTAAACTTGTAGAGCGTGCTACGGGAATGCTACGTAATAACTATCTCAGAGGAACTTCTTAGTTTTAACGATCATAGCGATTTAAACTTCACTCTTTCAAGTGACACAATATTCTTTTACTCACTTGGGGACATTTACGGTAGATCAATTAATTTATATCATAAAGACTTTTAGCGCAGTGGGAGAAAATCTATCTTTGAGCTGAATAAAATGTAACTGACTACCGGGTGGAGCAAATAGTTGTTGTAAATACTAAGAACAAGTGAAACTGATGATTAAGATTATATAAGTTATCATATTGATCGTTACTCTTTTAACCGACTTAAAAAAAGGAGTCGATTCCTATTTACACTGTGAAACGATTTTTTAATATCATATTTGTTTAAAACGGATCTCTCTAGAGATAGTCCCGATTTAATAAAATCAGGATATGATGGAATCTATAAAATTTGAGAAAACTTGAACTGACGCTCGGATATATAATAAATCACATTTAAAAATCATTATACAATACAATTAATAAGAAATTTTCAAAATGTCATATTTTACAATTAAATTCATCAGAAAAAATTAAAGTTTTCTACTTATATTAAAAACATTTTACAACTTAAGTATTCAACTAATTTACTTAATTAACAATTGGTTTAAATTATATAAGCAACTTTAAAAAAAATAGAATGAAATTATAATATAAAAGAAGGTTTTGTCAATTTTAACAGTATCGGTGGAGTTTTAGGTCGACTCTTTGCAATAAAATTTTAATTCTAAACACGCTGATAGCTTCAAATTAACATAATACAAAATTACACGTTGACGATATAAAAAGCTTTTAAAGCCTACTCGAGTGAATTAAATTTTGATACGATTCGATTTAAATTATCCGAACCACGACCCAATAACACACCCAAGTAAATATCTAATTCTTTTCTAGAAAGGAAATTACAAGCACCATAAAATTTTACTATAAATTTCATACCTCTTCAAAGTTCAGAGCTACCATCTAAATAACCGCCAGCAAGGCGAAGTTACCTCTAACGCCTGGTAGATAGCTTCGTGATCGAGGAGATTCACGCGCTAATGTATTCATAGACTGTGATTAAAAACTGGAGCATCTCATCAATATTAAAGTAAACTAATTATTCATAATAGGTTTTATTGCTTCTCAGTTCATCCCTCCTTCTTATAAATAATTACCTACTAATGACTGTTCCGGAAGTTTTGCAGTAAGAAATTTTATGTTCCGTACCAAATACTAACGGAACCCTATTACAGAGATTTTTTTTTTGTCTGTTCATCGTTCGGTTACGGATATTTAAAAATAATTATTAAATACAAAAAAAAAAGTAAAAACATTTAATAAAATATCCGTACAAGGTACGTGTTTTGGTGATGCATTTACTCATAGTTAAATATTAACAATTTCGGCATTGCAGTCGCCACTCATAAACATTACATTTACATTACAATTTACAATACTAGATTTACGCACACAATAGTAAAAGCAGACTTGCATGCGAGAGTAGTAAAGAGAGTAATACCTGATTTCTTATGGGACTGTATGATGATGTTTTATACTGAAATACAATCAAACACAAAGACAAGTAAATATTCTCCATCTTATTAACATCTCTAAGTTTGTTTTAGAAGTAACTTTTAACGTTTATATAATTAAAAATCGTTTTTTTTTTAAACCGATTTTCGAAATAAACATAAATTCAGTGTAGAAACCCAACGAAAAGTATTTAATGTCAACAAAAAAGATAGTGAGATTAAAAATCTGTATAACAGAATGAAAAGAAAAAGAACAAAGAAAACACATAACACTTGAAACAAAAAATCCATTGAGATTAGTATTTCTTATCTTAAAGGTGTTAATTAATACGTTTCACTGTGGGTGCCTATTTGTCCCTGTGAGTGTATAATAATAGGACCAATTCTCAATATAATTATTAAACAAATTGAAATTTAGAACCTTATCCCTTTTTAAGGTCGGTTACCTATAAATGTAGGTATTCTCATATTTTAAATTGATCTGTGCAAAAAACGTTTGTAATAAATAACGAAGCATAATGAACACACGAAGACTTCTCATAAATTTATAAATACTTAAACGAATAATTCACACCTTATGTGAACAAGATTTTTTAAAGTTTCAAGAGTTAATAAAAATACTTAATACTAAGTTTCATGTGCAATAATGACCTCACAATTATTTCTTTTAACTCCTACCAGCACTCTTCTCCCTCATTTTTTTTTCCGACACTCACAAATATTTCCCATTCAGAAACTTTTATATAAATCGCTGACGCTCGGACATGGACATGTCTTCTAACTAGATATAAATTCCTATAGGAGACAATAAAACGCACCGCATAGAGCTCGTAGTTTGCGCTCAAGATGGCCGCCTGACCACTCGGCGCGTGTTCCGCAGACACGCTGCAAACAATACTAGCTGTTCGTCAGAGAATAAATTGTAGATGTGCCATACAAATGTGGGTTTAAGTCAGGTCAACACAGAAAACCCGACTGTCTATATATCAAATCGATCTAAGTTATATGGACCAAAGGGAAGTGGGATGTTGTGATATTGACTTAATCCCATTCAAACCCTTGTGATGTAGTTTACATATTTTGACGACCATTAGTGCAGTGGTAAAGAATATTCCATTAACAACGATGGCTGAAACTTCGATTTCCTTTCGAAGTGGATACCTAGTTGTATTGCCACAAATATTTACTTTTCGAGGTTTTGTTTTTTGTTTAGATTTGTTATATTTTTCACGTTAAAAGAGTATTTAAAAAAAATTAAATACTGCGTCATAATATACGACGTAGGTACGTTCGAAGTACTCTATGAAATAAGATGTTATAGGTTTACGTTGTATAAATATTTATTTATTATTAATTAAATACATTTTTATTATTAACAAAAAAAAAAAGATACAAAAAAGAATCATTCCAAGATATACATATTTACTATTTAGTCCTAATAATCATCTCGAATATAGCAATGTTAATTATTTAACATAAATTATAGGAATGTAATCAAAGTTTCCCGTCGGAATACGAAGTGAACATTATAACTGTTAAAATGTTTACTGGGAATTCGTTACCTTACACAAACGCTTGCTTTGAAGTTTTTCAATTAAGCTACACATAAATTACAAGCGAAACCGAAATAATACAAATTAATTTACCAAATAAACAAGTATTCGTCGGTAGAAAAACATTTGACGATTTCAATTTAACTACTTTGGTTTTTAATTAAACCATAAAATTAACTGAACCGACACCGCTGTCCCGGCTCTAGTAGTAGCCGCACTTGGAGCGAATGTTATAGTGAACGTAGCGTTCTATAAGATTAGAGATGAAAAGATGTTTTAGAGATATTCAACAATAGCGCCTCTGCCACATTTATTCTATGGCTGGCGAGATAGGGGCCGTGGAATTCTGTTGATTGTACGGATTAGACGATATCGTTCGAGACGAGCGAATTTGAAATCAAATCCCCGGAGATAGAGCCGCAATTTATTTGCGGAAGGGGGGACGAATATACGATTTCCGATAATAAAATAGGGAATGTGTCTTTGTAAGGCAGTTTTGGAGATTGCGGGATTCTCAGTTGTTTTTTCGATGCAAATTTCGCTCAAGTGCCGACTTTGTGGAATGTTTCAGCGAATATAGGAACGTATCTATAAATTAAACCTAATAAAACTACGTCTGACATCTTGATGACATCGATAAGAGTGTAGAGAGTGGGAAATGAATCTCAACACACAAGATCCGCTTTTTATTGTATGTATATTTATCTCGAAAGTGTATTGTCTGCGGGCTCGTACACGACGGAACATCGCGTCAACGTCGTCGTTTTATTTCAGCGCATAAACCAAGTTCTAAACTTTACTTAAGACATCTCTGAATCTCCTGAAACACGACTGGAAGTAAACTGGAAATAAACTCGTATATTCTATTTTATGTAAAACTCTAACCATAAAAGCTTAAATGTGAGATTAATTGTAGATCGTGAACTAACTATATTCTATATTTATAAATAAACAAATGCCTTATCATCGCAGATGGCTACTAGTAACATTGAAACTTAATTAAGAACATCGTTATTACGAGGCTTTGTAAAGAACAACTACACATTTTCCTAAACATAAATAACTCTTATTAATGACAATACCAGAACCGTTTAGTTAGAAGCACACGCGAGATTAATCCTAATTCCTTCAACGATAAAATGAAAATTGCGTGCGAGGATTTGCCTTTATACCCTTTCAGAGAGAAATTACACCCATTGTTCTATTTGGACTAATCTCGACTTCATTTATTCGAGCGATGTTACAATTCCCATATGTTTTGTTTTCACCGAATATTCTATTTGAATTAAATGCTCTAATCTGCTTCGTACATATAGTTTCCGGTTAAGTCCTCGATATCGGTCGGTAAATAAATACACAAATCTATAGTGGACTAGCGGCCGCCCGCGGAATCGACGGCGTTATTTATTGATTTTTTCGGAACTTCGTAGCTCCGTTTTATCTCTTTGAATTTTCCTTGAAACGCAAGATTTCATCCGACATTTTAATACTCAGCTCTTCGATGAAATAAATATTAGAAAGATACTATTTGATTAAATTGATTAAATCTTTGGATAGAAGGAAGCGTAAAATTAGTTTCTCTTGTTATTTCTTTTAATTTCATTTTATTACCTGTTCACAAAAACAAATAAACGAGACGGGTATTTGAAATATTTTAATGATAAACCCACTCAGAGTAAATGCACCAGGCAAACGGAGCGCCCGAGGAGGTAAATCCTGTATGGTAATTCTATACGAACGTTTTACAGCGTCTCGAACAAGTACCGCTCACCCAGTCGAGCTCTTACGACTATCAGCTGGATAGTTATGCGCTCCTTATACATGTTGTATTTGTAAAGATCTTTAAGGATTGTCTTAGAGTATTTTTGGAATTATATTAAGAATTTCATGAGTTAAAAATTGGTCTTTTCATCACCTGTCTTCATAGTATTATAGTCCATAGATGTTTGTGATTATTTACAAAACAATTAGTTATTGTTGACTGACAGTAATAGTAAAATCTAGACTGATATACTTTTACACCCTGATACACAAATAATTTTCATCATTCCTCACAGAGAAGCCATACTTTCGATATATAATAATCATCCGCATATAGTATCGCGAACGTGTACACAAATATTAATATAGCAACCTATCTGATATTTAAGAGTTATTACTTGCGCCACTGAGCACGTTCCCATTTTCCTCATGACAAGCGAACCAATCGAAATATAGGTCACATTACATAAGCAAACGCGAATTATTCCTGTACAAACATAGATGTTACAGCGCACATTTATTACTTGGAAAATTTGAAGGAAATAAATTTTAACTAACATACGAGTATAATATAAGATAGCTTGTTACGAACGTACGTACTCGCTGATCTTAGAATGTCATTAAAGAAGGATATGGATTAAAACAAAGAAGTAATAAGATAAGTGCGAGAAAACTGCGCTGCTCGTTTTTAAAACTTCTAAAACAAATAATATTATTTGTTAATACATTAGTCATTTTCTCTATGCAACACAACGACTTTGATGGTTATAAGTCGTCTTCATAATAGTCTCGAACGAAATATTGTTCATTTTAATTTAGGGTTTAATTCAATCTTTGTTGTAGTTACTTTTATGAAATATCCTTCATTTTATTTATCTATCCTGTCTACAATATTAAGGGTGAGGTCGTAAATAAAATCGCTTCTCTTATGAAAGTGTACCACATTTAAATGTATGTCAGATGATTGAATCGGACGTCGCATTGACAGATTACTGCCGGCTCCGCAGAGGAAGAGCAGGCGGAAGAAGTTTAGAGAAGGGAGGACTGAGAGCAATTAACTAGAAATGGCATAATCGTATCAATCACTTTTATGAAACATTTTCGCCAATTCCCTTTATTAATTATTTTATTAGGATGAAAATTTCTTTACAGCGGGAATTGTAAAAGGTTATATAATGCCGAAACAAAGCCGAATTAGATATTAAAAGTTAAAAAACTTTAAGATTTGAAATATAAGTTTACTAACTGGCTAACTTTAATGTACAAATCATTGTTTGACATTTTAGTTCTACAGGAATTAACTGTAGTTAGTTCTCAAAACAATACTTTGAATGTTTTATTGAGACTGGACTAGTCTTAGGTGTCATATTACTTTATGATTTCTTTACATAGTGAAAAACTAAAAATAGAAAAAGAAAATTCGAATGAAAATTGATAGGCCTAACCCAAAAAAATCTACGTTTTTTTAAATAAACAATCTTTTATTATTTACTACCCATTAACTAGATTTACCTACGACTTTGTTCACGGTTGCTATACCTCAATACATTTATTAAGCCTATTTATACCAAAAAAAAAAGAAAAATTAATTATTAACGCCACTTCCACCAGTCTCCTGTGTTCGAACAAATATCTCGAGTGTCCCGATCGCCTCGTGTCGGTTGGAGTCAGTTGCGGAGCGAGCGTATCTTAGAAGTTTGGATATAAGTTAAACCAATGACGACGTGTTTAGAACATTTGCATTTCGTAGCTTCGCTGGCTGTTTCATTGCTAACTTTGCGTCTCAATAGATAACGAAAATTGGAGACTCGCCTTCACTTTGTCATACTATTATAAGTTTATAGAATTGAAAACAGGCTAAAGTAACAAAAAAATCACATTTATATTAATACGTCAATATATGATAATCATATGTGCGATACATATCCCACACACATGCGTAAGAACATTTTTCGAATATATGAATTCATAAAGATCGTTACGTGTATCCTAAAATTACTCGAAAACTCTGTAATTGCTAAACACTGAAATTACTAAACGGATTTTTACAATTCTTTCACAATAAGAATTCTGAACTGAATCAGTCTGTAAACAACGCACTGCTGTACAAAAGCCTCTTCTCCATATAGACGAAGGTTTAGAGCTTAATCCACTACGCTACTCCACTGCGGGTAGGCGGATAACATCCCTACCATAAGTAACGATCATTACAGATGTCGATGATAACAACTGAGGCCGACGGCTTTACGTGCTATCCGATGCACGGTGGGGAGACCAACAAGAACCCAGTCCAGAAACAAATATTTCTATATCTTCCCCGAGCGAGAATCGAACCAGCCAGCGCTTGCGTTAAAGCGATTACTCGCACCACTACATCAGAACGGTTGTCATTAGAATCCTACATTCTCCAAAAGTTATAGACGCGGGGCGGTAGCAAATGTCGAAACAAGTAAAATTGCTAGTGAAATCTTATAAGAAATTGTTATTTAAATTTAAAAATCGAAGAAAAGTGGCTTCTGAAGAATCGCCGATGGAAAATCTCATCGGGTACACGAGGAGCATCTGAATAAGAGACTTAAACGCGTCGCATTGATAATGTGCTACGGAGTGTAAAATTTATCTCGTAACATATGTACGCTGCAGCTGCGCCTGTATCGTCTTCTCATTCTGACAACACTCGTGTTTGTGCAATAACGCCGAACATTAGCAACACGACGCCAGTGTCAATGTTGCCAAATGACTCTGTGTCAGCCATGTTTATGTTCTTGATGAAATTGTTGCTTTTGTTACGCCAACGATAGTACAAGTACTAATGACACTGATATTACTGAAATCGTTCCTAATATTGAAACCGATTTATAGGAGGACCATCAAAAATATTTTATGTACATTAATAAAGTAAAGGTCGGTATGCTTTCGGAGGCTATGACTTGGGTCTCTCACAGGAACCTACTATTAGCATATATTATGAAGTCAATATATTTAATCTATCTGCAGGTACTATATATGATAAAACACAAATAAAGCGAGTTTATACTTTTGCTCGAAAAAACTAATTTCAGGCACTACTCGTAATATTCCGGCTTAAAAAATCGTTGTGCTTCAAGTTTAAGTTCGAATAATAAGCTCCTGTAATATGTGACAAATACCAGTAGTAGTAAAATATAGATGCACTTACCGATAAGAGTGGTGCAATAGAGCGTGGTGAGAAGAGCGCGGCGCGTCATCGTGCGCGCGGGAGGGGGACGGGGAGAGTGCGAGCGAGACGGAGCGACGCGGCGCGCGCGCTCATCTCCACGGGCGCTGCATCTGTCGACAAACTCAAACTCTCAATACGCTATGTAATGGAAAGTACTCATACTACGTGACCTATTTTTTACAATTTTCCACCCCCTCTCCCCCATCGTTGACCATCCGTAATATTTACTAAAACCTCTATTTTACACGTAGTAATTCATAAATTTTTTTTGCGAACAGAAATTTAAATAAGTTTAGTCATTAGTAGTACTGGTAGTGTAGCGTAGTGTTGCCATCTGTGAGTTTAAAAAGCGCTAAACGCTGCGCGCCATATTTGAATATAGCCCTAAAAAGCGCGAGATTTCTCTAGAGGATATTCAGTACGTGACGAAAACCTAAGACCACCCCCGCCCCCTTTAACCAAGCGTGGTATTTTTGAAGAATCCCCCCTAATCGGAACACGTAGTGTGAGTACGTTCCCTTACTACTCGTAGCTAAACTAGATGTTCTCTGCAGCCGCGTAAGTTCCAAAACAGTCGGAATTTTTGTAGAAAAAGTAGCATGTCTTAATTTCTTCTATTCTTCTTCAACTATTTACGTACAAAGTGTTAGTAGCTATAGCATAAAAGAGTAACAAATATACATACATCCATCTATCGCCATCACTGATTACTTGTTCATACAAATCAACATGAAATTTTGATAGATCATTAATTTGGAAGGGTTTTTTTTGTAATAAGTAACAAAAATATCCACGGGCTTATATTTGACGGTGCCTTTTTTAATTAAATGTATAAGATTGTTTATATAGTTTCATGCGTACTATTTTAGACTTAGCTAGACTTAGGATCTCTATGACGCGCGTCCGTATACTGACCATTATATATATATTATATATTTAATACATATAATCATATTTACAAAAATTTGGAAGGGTTATATTATTATTTTTAAAACGGGTACATACCACGATATAACACAAGTGATTTTGTGTCAATATTTCGACCCAGTTGCATGGATCGTGGTCACGACAGGACTGCGGTGTCGCGAGGTGTGTAGCTGGAACTGTCATGGGTAGTAGCGAACTACCCTCTTTCTCGTTCTCTTCACAGGAACTTCGCGAAAATTTCGGCAAAATACACTCACAACGTCACTTTTCTCTTTTGCTTTCATGCGGCTCTGTTCTGGTTTGCATAACCAGATAATAATATCTGGTTTGCATGCTGAGTTTTGACGTTGAATCCTTGTTTACAAACGTTCCTATAGACGACTGTTTGGAGGTAATAAAAAAGAAACTACAGGAAAATGACATCCCTGCGGAATACATAACGTTACTACGGCATTGTTTAGTTTCTAATTTTTTCCTTTATAAAGGCCAATATTACCTCCAGGTTGATGGTGTTGCCATGGGTAGTCCTGTCGCACCAGTGGTTGCCAACCTATGGATGGAACATTTTGAAACTTTAGCAATTTCAATGACACCTGTGGGAATCAATGTCAAGGTTTGGAAACGATACGTGGACGACGTTTTTGCGATAGTGCGGGGCGGCGAAGAACAAGTTCTGCAATTTCTAAACCATTTGAATAGCATGCACCGAAAAATGTCATTTACGTACGAAATGGAGAAAGATAGATCCCTGCCATTCTTGGATGTCCTTATTAGTGTGCGCTCGGATGGTAGTTTCGGTCACTCAGTATACCGGAAGCAGACACACACGGATAGATATCTACACGGCTCATCGCATCACCATCCACGTCACCTGGCGTCGGTAGCTACCACTCTCATCAACCGCGCTCATGACCTGTGTGATGACCTTCACATACAAGGCGAGCTGGAACATGTACGCGAGGTGTTAAAATGGAATGGTCACAAACCTGTTAAGAACAAAACTTGTAAGCAGAGGACTCGTCCTTCGGAAACACAAAGACAGATGGCCTACCTACCGTTTGTTAAGGGGGTGACTGACAGAATAGGCACATTGTTGAAGAAACAATACAATATCAAGACCGTATTCACTCCTTTACAAAAGATTGCCCAGATGATGCGTTCTCCGAAGGATCGCCTGCCATTCCAGTGTCCAGGAGTGTATAAAATCGACTGCAGCTGTGGCAGCTCATATATAGGTCAAACCAAGAGACCCATATCTACCCGTGTGTCTGAACACATAAAAGCGGTAAAAAACAACGACCCACAGAAGTCTGCGATCGCGGAGCATATTCTACAGCCGGGAACAAATCACTGGATTGAACTCCATAACCCCCGAGTTCTTTCCACAGACCGCCACTACATACCTAGACTAGTGCGCGAAGCGATTGAAATTCGCAAACACCGGAATTTCAATCGTGATGATGGCTTTAAGCTAGCCAGTATGTGGAATCCAGTGGTAGAATTATGCAAACCAGAACAGAGCCGCATGAAAGCAAAAGAGAAAAGTGACGTTGTGAGTGTATTTTGCCGAAATTTTCGCGAAGTTCCTGTGAAGAGAACGAGAAAGAGGGTAGTTCGCTACTACCCATGACAGTTCCAGCTACACACCTCGCGACACCGCAGTCCTGTCGTGACCACGATCCATGCAACTGGGTCGAAATATTGACACAAAATCACTTGTGTTATATCGTGGTATGTACCCGTTTTAAACATAATAATATGTCTTCAAACCACGAAATAAGTCTTAAATCTTTGGAAGGGTTAAACCTATATGACTTTTTCTTATGTGTTCGTAGTTGTCAGTAAAGAAAGGACGGGTCGATAATCCTTACCTATATTATAAACGTGAAATGTAATTTTGTTTGTTACGCTTTCACACGAAAACTACTTAACCGATTATCATGAAACTTTGTACACATATTCTTGGAGGTATTAGAAGTAGGTAACGGAGGATACTTTTTTTTTGGTCGCGATAACCGACATCCACACAGGCGAAGCCGCGGGCAGAAGCTAGTAATATATAAAAAGTAAAAGAAAAACTGGTCATAAATATAACTAAAAGCATTATAAGGAGAAAGAAATGAAAAGTTACATCTTCGTAATAATGTTAATAAAACATTCCAATGGCGGTCCTTATTCGGAAGTCCCGATTTTTTTAAACTGTACTTAAGTTCAAGGACTTAAAATCAAAAACTCCTGAATTATTCGAGGAAAATTAAAACACAAAGAACAAGACATTAACATGGTTTAGTATTATCATATTTCTTATGAAACAAAACCTGAAGATATTGCGGGATATATCAAAAATACGGGACAAATTGCTGTTAACAACAACACGACTTCGTAGTACTTTGATCCTTACTAGCTTGCAATAAGGTTCATTTCTACTTAATAGTTGATAACCGCAATGAAAATTTGATTTTCCCGCATCGTATTAGAGTCGCTTTTCATTTGAATTTATTTCACATTCGCCAGCATTTAGACGTGATCAGATGTAAGTAGTGGATTTTAATTCTTATCGCATTACAATAAGGCGTATAGTTGACCGACAAGTGTAGTCCTCAGCTAGGAAGTGTGGAAGGAAACGTTTAGAGTGCTTCCTGAGAAAGTTGAGAACTTTCTATTGAATATGTGTAGAATATTAATACTATTATGTATATTTTTTACTCGTTGCTGTTCCTGACTTCACTGGCCAGATAATAATAACATTCACGGCTTAGCAATAAAATGATATAAAATGTTATAAACAAACATTTATATCGATGGTTAAAGGTTTTAAAAAAAACCGACTTCTGGATTATACCCACATGTATAAACTTTTGTTTTTATTTTTATTTTTGTTTTTGTTAATTTTCCTTAAAAAGCGCTGAATCGATTCCGATAAAATTTCTATGGGGCCACCTCTAAAATATGACCTACTGATTAAAAAAAAGAATCGTTTAAATCGTTTCGTAATTGACGGAATAATCGCGTAACAAATAATATACAAAAAAAAAAAAATTAATTCAGAAGCTCCTCCTTTTTTGAAGTCGGTTATAAATTTTTCCATTTTATTAATGAGTAAAAATTATTTTTTATCTTTCTATTGATAACAAACTTGCTACAACTAACAATTACAAAAAAAAAATTAATACAAATTGTAAAAATAATTCGACAAAAATGTAAACGATAGAACTACAATATACATACATATAAACTAACCTATATATATTTATAGAATACTATACAATTACTGTTGAAAAGATATTATAAGATCAAAAGCTTAATTGCCTATTGGACTTCACTTTATCTCGCGGAGGGTCGTAGATTCCATTTCCCCTAATTATGAGAGAGCTATCGAATTTCGACTCTCAATCTACTGCCAGAGTTTTATACATTTAAAAATATTACGCAATTTAGTCTAAATTGTGAATGTTCTTATAATGTTATACGAAGTATTGAACATTTATTTAGTCATAAATGAGATATCGTTGAAGAGAAAGAAATTAATACGGATTTTATTTTATACAATCTATATGTTTCTATACAACGCTTGTAATGATCAAAACCTTCTAGATCGTTCGACGCATTTTGACACGCAGCTTTATATGTGTTCGCTTGTAAATTTTATTTTATTTTTTTTATTTGTGTGACATTGACGTGACAGTTGTCGTTGCGCAGTTTTTGGTTTTTAGGGCAAATATAATCAATCTTTACTTATAATAAAACTGTAATTGTTTACAGTGCAGGTATTTTGATATTTTTGACGTAATAACCTCTAGTAAATCGATGAAAGCCGGCTGTACTTCACTAAAAAGCATGACTCATTGTCACGTTCCGCGAGCGAGAGCGCGCAACAAGCGATAGAGAGGCACGATCGGCCTAAGCGTTCGGCTTGTGACGCATTTATCTCTCTTACACTCCATCAGCCGATGCGTCCGAGTAGAAGATATAGCGGTAGCACGCAACCTACATACACGTGAACTGTTTTTTGAACTATTTATATAGAGCGTGCATTTTCATCAACTTTCTTTTCGAGACAAAATATTTGTTAACTCTTCAAGGTAAAAAACTTTTTTATTATTTAACTGAACTGAAATGAACTTAACTCAATTGGGCAAAGCCCTCTTCTCCATTTAGGAGAAGGGTTGGAGGATCATTTTATTACTCCCTTAAAATTCTGTTTCAGTATCCTGACAGATATTCCTTTAAATATACAATATCTGGATGAGAGCATTAAAATGCCACGAATTTCAATATTCACGATTACTCAACGCCTCTGGTAGGTCTCCTGAAACAGTTGAATTTACTTATGTTGAATCATGTGTTTAACAACTACATATATATGTTTTTGTTTGTCATTCGGTTTTTGTCGATGGTGTATTAGTTCTTTTTTAGGTTCAAGGTAAATCTTAAACTATGAAGTTTCTTTGTGTGGTGGTTGGATAAAATTTCAAGTAACCTAATGTTTGATGAATTGATTGTATATTCGTACAAGAACGCAAAGATTTCATTATCATTATCTCAATTTGATTATGATGATATCTTTGAAAAATTTGCGTTCTTCTACGAATATACAATAAATTCATTGCCGTGCGGTGGCCAGCACAGAAGAAAAGTCCTCTATTTTGCCGAGATATCGTAAGAGTATTGGCAATGGCCTATTTTCAGCAATGGACATCCAACGGCTGACATAGTAGTAGTGGTAGTAGTAGTTGCTATATACTTTACTAAACTTGCATCACCGTTTTACTCACGGTAACATTCAGACTGCTCAATGGTTTGTATCTAATAAGTTCCTCAGATTAACGTAATATTTTTTAAACTAAGCTTTTATTCAAAATAAGAAAAGAAACAAACTCATTAACATAAAACTATTATTATTAATAATTATTATAGTAAATAATTATTATTAGTAATAATTATTTACTAGTAATATAAAGTTTTTCAAAACTGAAGACTATAAACGTTATATACTAAAACATATATTACGTAAAAAACATATATTACGTAATTACAATAAAATACAAATAACATCGACGATCTAAAATTAAAATCGCAAAACTAGGAATTCAATTCAACAAAATAATATGTACTCGTAAATGGGTTTAAAATTATCGCAGCGTCGTCGTTTGAAACTGTCCGCTCGACATCAATAACAATTTTTTACTGAAAAATGAATCTTAACAACATACGTTTCAGTTGAAATTATTTTGAAACAATATTCATCTTTCTAAATTCTCGCATTCAGATAAAACATTGCTTTACACAGAGCGTTAAGGTCGTTATTGCCATGCACAAAATATTTCTCATATATTTGTCCGATTAAAGTATAACAAGTAAACAATTATAGACCGTATGCGTGTGTAACAGAGATGATTTTCCATTGCACGCGATCCCCTCAATTGTCATTACAATCATTCAACGTGTTACAATAAATCAGGGTTTGATTAAAGAGTACTTCAACACTAGGGGAGAAATGATTGCTCGGACACGTGGCTTTGTTTGTTGAAACGACATTATATAAGAGCTTAATAGAAGCCGATATTTATATAATTAAGTCGGTGTTTGAAGAGCCCGCTGGCGACACCTCCTGCGCTTTGAAGTAGATATAACAGGTGGAGAAATGTATTTTACCGAAAATGATCAGCATAGGAAATATTAATAAAACATTTTATCGGAAGTTTAAAGCTCATCTTTGTTTCTTCAGACCTATAATCCGGCTGTTTTCAAAGGAAAACGTAAACGTAATACGGGTAATCACGCTTCACCTCAGGTTTCACATCTGAGACCTCACTCGCTACGTATGTAAAGATCATTGGGCTCAACCGTATCCTTTGCCGCTCTCTGTAAAGGCTTTTTACAATTGATATGTCGGTATAATATCGTCATTTCATAAAGATTCCATGCCCAGTTTTGATAGCAGTCCAGCGCTCACGTATTTATAATTAAAAAAAATCACTGTATATATTATAGCGAATATTGAAAATAACACTATAATTTTGTTTAATGCACTCAGACCAGAAACAATCTACCCCGATAAGGAATCGAACTCTCGACCGCTGGCGTTAATGTGATTACTCGCACCACTACACTAGAACGGTTGTTTATCCCTTCAAAACTTCCTGGCTTCTCCGGATACTACAATGACACAACTGAGTGGTTACCTTTTAAGGAATTTTATTACACTGTTGTGCATTTTCAGGAGCATATTTATATCTGCATTGTCAATTCCATTTTTGTAACTACATTTAAGTATTTGTAATGTTAATTTGTTATTTCTTTTTGTACCTAACTATAGTTTTACGTGCCGTGTACCTATGTGTGTATTAGATTACTTAATTTTATCTGTAACAGTGTATATATATATTTCTTAATAAATCTCTATTATATTCTATTCAAAATCCAATATTGTCAAGTACATAGTTCTATAGTGATGCCTGAAAATAAAAGAAACAGTTGCATAATTTATTTTCTTTATAGGTCCACAAAACCATCTTGTGAATTTGTACGATGATATTATTACATCCTATATTTATCAAGATAAATTTCTTCTAAGCGGACGTTACGGATAGATCTTTAATATGTTTGTACTGGCCTTTACGTGCTAGAAATGTCCAATAAGCTGGAAGAAAAACCAATAAGTGTTCAGAGCTATTGAGACGTTCAACAAGACTCGAGACTGAATCCACGAGAAATTCATTGAAAACTTTGCTTCGTTCGTAATGACGCCTGTCGATCGTACGTACAGACTGGTGTAGTGTACGACGTAATCCAATGACGTACGTAATAAAAGTATTTTAAATTATATTAAGATGGATGACTGTAACTTGATACATTACCAAATACGATTTCTATTAAAAGATATTTATTTCAGATGACAAATGAATCAAATGACCCATATACAATTTAATCCACAAGATTCAAAATTTACAGCTTATCAATTAAATTAAAAATTCCTAACATTCATACAATAAAAGAACAATAAAAATGTTCAACAAACAATGATCACAAATAATCTTCCAGAATACAAATAAATTAAGATAAGAATAACAACAATACTAACAACTATTAAAATAATAATAGCAACATGTGCCATGTGCCAATTTTATATTTAACTAGCAAACCCGGCGAACTCCGTTTCGCCACCAGATGGCTTCGTTTTTTGTAACATTTCGCTTGAGGATTAAAAGATGAAGTAGTACATGCTATGTATCAGAGATGGCGCTGTATGTGAAGAATGATTATCCCTGTTTTCCTGCTTTTCTGTTGAAATTTTTCCTGAATTTTGTTTGCTATAAACCTCACGGAGCCCGAGACCTTTCCAACGAATGCAAAACCGTGGAAATCGGTTCGTGCCTTCTGGAATTATAGCGTCAGGAAGGAAAACCCGACTTATTTTTATGTTATAGATATGTTAAAATATTTTTCATAAATAAAGTATCCAAAGTAGACGCTTACGCAAGCCAGAGCATCCGTTTTAAGCCATATTTTCATCCCTCTGGAAAAATTATAAAAATTGTTTCTACAGTTCCGGTAGTTGAAACTTTTTTAGGAAATTTCCTCTTCTTTTTGATTCTTTTTTTAAATTTTAAAAATCTTTATTAGTTTTTGAGATATTTGCAAAAAACTAAACCCCTTTTAATTTTTTTAAATATTTGTTAATAACTTTGCAATTTTTGCAAGCGGAACTTCTTTTTTTTTACATCATCTAGATTCTAGATGCTATTCCGAATCGAATGACTCCTTAATCATGATTTTCGGAGACTGCTGAAAAAAGTTGACCAAACTGGCACTTGTTAACTAGACTATCACTAGTAAGTACGAGACAGGCGTTAAACATTGATGCGATATTAAAATTTTTAAAGGTAAAAATAATTTATAAATTGTTTTAAATTACTCGCTCGAGCGGTAACGATGAAATTAATTTGAATTACGAGTATGTTAAATATATGTTGCGTTCGATAATAGTTTTATAATAAATGGAATATATAAAAATTAATGATCGCGTCGGACAGTCAATTAACTATTTATATTGAAACTTCGCTTCGATACAAAATGTTTTAACGTTATAATCACTAATGATTCAATGCGACCACAAATACGAAACAAATACATATATACCATTGGCACAAGTTATCCAAAATAAAAGCACGTTAAACTGAACTCAAAGGAGATGCACCACATTCTTTTTGAAATGTTGTTACGTAGTTTTAAAAAACACACAAAAAAGTTTCCTTCCATTCTTTAAATAATGACAAAAAAACATGTCTTTTTTTTCAATATATGGAGTGTACGAACAATTTCCGATACCAAGATTCGTAAATATTTATAATGAAATAACATTTCATAATCAATATTGATCGTACATAAATAAAAAGGTTTTGATATATTAATCATTGACATTTAAAATATAGTTATTGAATAATTTAATTTAATCTATATATGAATACGTGAAGCAAAAACTTTGTGCCTCTTTTTACGAAAATTACGCGCACGGAGATGTATGATAGTATCGAAATTTTTATGACTGCTGCATATGCTTACCATGTTATGCGTAATCATATTTTTATGATGTTGACAATGCTGTCAATTTTAGAATAGGTCGAATTACGACCACTTGACGACCACTGGTATAAATAATAACGCGACAGTGGCGAAGTAATCTGTCATTTTACAAAACTAAAAGCCATCAAATCAAAAACTGAATTGAAGTACCGTAAGTAAGTAGTAAGTATTTTAATAAAATATATTAAATAATTTTATTATATAATTTAAAAAAGGAAACAATTTAATTTTTAATTTAGTTTCTTAAATTTAAATATCGTAGACCAAAATGTTTAAATAAAGTACGTTGATCCTTGTAAATAACGAGGTTAAACTATTATGGAACCAATCTCCTTTTATTTGTTATCAATTAGTTATCATCAAATATATTCACTTGAAATATTTAGTTAACCTTTCTCCGAAAATATAATCATATTATAAAACATTAGAATAAATATGCTTTTAGGATTGTCTATATTTACACATGTAATAAAATAATTGTAAACATGTGTCTATTATTTTTGTAGAGGTCTAAAAAGATTAAATATATAAATTTCTATATTTTTTTAGAATTGTTTGTCTCTTTGTTAAGCACACATCACTGCTAATGTAGTTTAAGTTAAAATATCAACAAGATAATTATGAAACATGTTCTAAGGTTAAAGAGAGAATATTTAATCTTTATTTCATTAAAATCATTTCACTCTATCAAAAGTTATTAGATTTTGTATTCGATTTTTAGAGAACAGTAGTCAACGCATATAATTGTGACCCAAAAATGTTAATAACGTGGTGAAAAATAATGCTTTATACCGTTTAATTAATAATAAATAATTAATAATCAATATTCATACTCAATGACCGTTCTAGTTTAGTGGTGTGAGTACTTGCTTCAACGCCGCGCGTCGAGGCGGTCGCGGGTTTGATTCCCGCTCGGGACAGATATTTGTATTTGTACAAATATTTGTTTCCGGTCTGGGTGTATATCCTTGTGGGTCTCCCCGGGACTATCTTACTCTACTTACACTTAACTCTCCATGGTCAGAATCACCAGAGAACTAAGATTTGATAACTTCGCATAAGGTGTCCCCAAAGGGAAAGACGAAAATGTCCTAGTTGATGAGATGTCGGCTAAAGTTATTTTTTGTTTCCGTGGCTATGAATCAAAGCTGATTCATATCTTTCTTTCACTGTTATGTGTAGCTGGATATTTATTCTATTTCTTAAAAACAGAACATCAAATTTCAGAAATTTAAATATTTACACTTTTAAAACTGTATATTTTTCAAAACATGGAGCGTATTTAGAATTCAAAATGCTACGAAACACTACATCAAATTATTGAAGAAATTATTTATTCACAAAAGTAACCTAGTTCGAACTAATCCTTAAACGAATTCCTATAACGAAATTTTTTAGAAATGTTAAATCGAATTTAACTAGAAATCAAGGCGACTCGGATTAGTTATGACTAAAATCAAAAGTTGTCGTTTTTTTTTTAAGGCAAATAGGAAAATAGAAGCTTCGGTAATTTGAGCATTTTTTTTTATATTAATAGGACGAATTTTTAGGCGATGTATAAACTATAAGCTACTACAAAAATCACAACTACAAGAAATTCGTGGTGCGGCGAAAAAAAAAACATATGCGATCCTCCGAAATTCCTCAATTTCACCGATAAAAAATAAAGAAAAAAAATTATGCTTAAAATATAGATTTAAGGCTCCTTAATTTTCCAAAGTTAAAAACGCAACGTTGATACAATATTAAAAAAAGCAATAGCAGGCGCCGATCGAGATGATCTAACCGCAAGAGACAGATCAAATTAACTGGACGTAGGTTACGAGACCTCGGGGGAGAGTGAATAATGAACCGCCGGTCCCCGCGGCGCTTCCGTGGAGCTGCAATTTCAACTTATGTTCTACATTTTTTATTATTGTCGTAAAAAACTCGGCAAGCAAAACTGTGACTAGATTTTAGTAAAAGATTTTTTAAAATTTCGCTCTAAAGGCTAGGTGTGTGCACTGATTAGTTGATGTTGAACATATACTCGTATGAGCAACTTAATCCTATACGGTTTTTGTTTTCATTTTGAAATATCAAGTTACGGAACTTCATATTTTCACTAATTGCGCTAGTCTCTATGTGTATTTGGAGTTTAAAAATCATTTTATAATTGCGAAAGTTTACGAGTAAGTTTGTATGCTTATTTGTTATTTGTGTCGAATGAAGATAGCTTATATCCTGAATTAACACGTGGTCTACTTGGTGTTCTTAGATTTTTTGGATTTTTTATATTTAAATGTAACTGTTGTTGATAGATTTGTTTTCATTACAGACTTAACTATGTTTTGAAATATAAAACTTAATAATAATACGCAAATGTTGTGTAAACAAAGTAAATACTTTATTGCAGAGCAAAGCATTAAGTGTGCAAGAGCTATTACAAGAAATAGGAACACATCTTAAGATCCATTCATTAGATATCGCTATTGTGAGTGTAGCTAACGTTGAAGAGCTCGCAATCAACGCCAGCAACAATTGTTCGCCCGCTTGAACAGTGAGCTTCAATTCAAATATATCACGTGAGAAATAACAAAAAGTTCTACAAAAATAATAAAATATTCATACTCTATAGAAATGAAATGCGTTAAAATAAAATTTTCATAATATTTTATTCATAAAATATGGAAAATATTATTTATTCAAAATGAAGCGATTTGGAATCTATTTCACAAATAAAATCACTAAAGTATATTTCGCTATTCATACATAAAAATTCGGTGAAAGAAATAAGATTAATGTATTTTATTTTATTAATATGTGGGTTATATCATATATAACACAGATGTAGATGACTGGCCCGTTGGCGCAGTTGACAATAGCTCTACTTTCCGCTCCAGGTTTATATATATTTATATACCTGTTACCTAAACACAAGCATTAACTTGTCTACCTTAAGAACAGACGACCACGTCAATAAGGCTCATTATAATACGTGCTCATAGCTTATACAAATTGTTATCCTTTTCGTGTTTTATTTCAATTTTTGAACAAATAAATAATTATATAGATTATGCTTATTCTTAAATATTTTAATGGATTAAATTTAGTCTTCTCAAAGAATCTTTCTTATCAGAGCTTCATCTCACGTTTAACTTTATAAAGAGATCTAAAGCCTTTCCGCGTATATTTTTGAAACACTTCGTAATTTTTCAATCTCCGAAGCGACCGTCTCCCCGTCGACAGTATGAGAGGAGGATCGCGGGAAACGTGAGCGTTATCAAGACAATATCATCAGGAATATTCGCAATTCCGCCTCCGCAGATTGTCAGCTGTTTCGACGACAAACGACTCGGGAGAAATTTACGCAATAACAAGTTACGAGAGGAATTGCCGGGAATTTTATTATTCCTTTAATTTTGTGTTACGGCCGTCGTAAGCGAGGCTCCGGCCCTCGTTTGCAGATTGAAAATACGTTTTTAATCTCGATACAATTGAATATTTACTTTGAGACAAGTATATAATAAATAAGAAATTATTGTATAATGAAGAGATGGGGCGAGGTCGGTTTGTACTGGAATTGGGCTGAACTGAAATGAACTGAATGAGCCTGTAAACGTTTCATATTACTATATATCGGTTATACTATAACTTGAATTTTTTTGTCTTTCTTTTCGTTCTTTCGTTATTTGGTTTCCGTTTGTATTTAGAATTCTCGACGAATTCCTTTAAAAACTCAGTCCGTAATCCGTGGAACTAGTCTACTACAATGTCATCGATTACCGTTATTACGTAGATCTCATAACACACCCGCCTCACGGACGGTCTCGAGGATGCCTAATTTATTGCTGAAGTAGATCTCGGGCACCCGCGCGTGCCTATCACGCACTTTTAGTTTTATTTACTTATTATATATAACATATAGGTAACGTAATATATTTTTAAAAGAAAATTGAGATATAATTATACAGTTTATATTATATATATTACACCTTTCTGGTGTAGTGGTGCGAGTAGTTGCCTCAAAAACGCGCGCCGGCGGTCGCGGGTTCGATTCCCGCTCGGGACAGGTATTTGTGTTTGTACAAATATTTCTTTCCGGTCTAGGTGTATATCCTTGTGGGGCTCCTCACCGTGTCTCGGAGAACACGTAAAGCTGTCGGTCCCGGTTGTTATAAACAACTGATAACGATCGTTACCTATGGTAGGGAATTATCCGCCAATCTGCAGTGGAGCAGCGTGGTGGATTAAGCTCCAACCCTTCTTTTACATGTAGAAGAAGGGTTCGCTCAGCAGTGGGTGGTTTACAGGCTGATACAGTACAGTACAATTATATCAATAATATATATAATAATATAAAAATATTATTATATTACATAAAATGACAAAGAATACTCGTCGAGATTCCAATTAAGGGATATAATAAGAGCTTATATTATATACGTAACATTAGCGAGAAATAATTTATTCATGAAGGCATTAGTATCGACACGTATCTGTCGTAGTCATTTCTGTATGTAAATGAATTGCGCGAAAAGCGTCTTCATCTCAATGTCATGTCAAAGTTAAATCATAATTAAATAAAATATTACTATTTATTTTCAGATATGTACGAGTACGAGTATATTTAAAATAGTTAAAGTAGAACTTAATGATAAGTGGAGTCATCCAAGAAGAAATATAGGATATAGTCTAATTATTTATAATAGTTACGTGTATATTGATGGATCAATCTCATCATAATGAAGTCCCTGGCTGAAACTCTACCAATTTTAAACTGACCACAAAAGGATGAGATTTTTTTTTGTTGTAAATTGAATTTGAGATTTTTTGTTTTTATATTAAATAACATATTTATAAGTTCAAATATTCAAATTATCAGGATATGGAGGATTACCCTTAACCGTTTATATCAACTTACAATTAGCCTGCTGAGAACACATGAGCACAATGCGTTAGTTCCGGTGCGAGTCAGGAGCCGGGAACTACTGACCACTGAGTCACAGATGGGATCGACATGCAAGCTCTTAGACTGACGATTGATACTGATCTTGAGATAAAAACTGGCCTACGTTAGACATAGTAGATGAGCCAAATATAAAAACGAAACGATATCAACATTTGACGACATAAAAATACATATTGTATAGAGTTTATTAGCGTTGACAGACAGTCGGTGAAACTAAACAGTCGTTGATGTAATACTGGATTAGAACTACTGAGTTTTCAGAAGGTTGATCTATCCTTTTAAAGTTTATTAGCAATGGAGGAATAGATCGTGAGCATGTTCCGGAAGTAATGTATATCCGTCAACCCGCAGTGGAGCTGCGTGACGGATTATGATTTGTCTTCTTTTTAAGGTTCCGTAGCCAAATAGGAAAAACGGAACGCTTATGGATTCGTCAGTCTGTCTGTCTGTCCGTCCGTATGTCACAGCCACTTTTTTCCGAAACTATAAGAACTATAGTGTTGAAACTCGGTAAGTAGATGTATTCTGTGAACCGCATTAAGATTTTCACACAAAAATAGAAAAAAACACAATAAATTTTGGGGGTTTTCTCATACTTAGAACTGAAACTCAAAAAAAATTTTTTCATCAAACCCATACGTGTGGGGTATCTATAGATATAGGTCTTTAAAAATGATATTGAGGTTTCTAGTATCATTTTTATCTAAACTGAATAGTTTGCGCGAGAGACACTTCCAAAGTGGTAAAATGTGTCCCCCCCTGTAACTTCTAATAAAAGAAAATGATAAAACTAAAAAATATATATATGATGTACATTACTATGCAAACTTCCACCGAAAATTGGTTTGAACGAGATCTAGTAAGTAGTTTTTTTTTTTTTTTTTTTTTTAATTAAAAAAATACACTATTATTAAAACATCGATAAAAGTTACAACGAACTACAAGAACTTTTATATGATGTTACTTGCTGCTACGGAACCCTTCATGGGCGAGTCCGACTCGTACTTGTTTTTAATAGAAGAGGACTTTGCACAGAAGGATCACTCTTATAAGCAGTAACAATAGAATATAAAAATAACTTTACTAAAATAAATGTGAATCACAAAATTTCTATTAATGTTGCGTTTGTTTACAACTTTTTGTTTCTAAGCTAATAACAATAAATAATAATAATAATAAGATATGTCGCTCATTTGGAGCGACAGTGACACAAATGCAAATTAGTTAACTTTACACCCGATCAGAATAAAGATTATTTCATAGTTCAAAAGAAGCATTATTACGGCTAATTATTGTTTTAAAATTGTTTTATTATAGCTGGATATTGTGGCATTTTCACTGCCAACGCAGATGTTTATGCATAGTATTTTGGCATTAATAAGTCATTTTCGCGTATTTTTGCAAATGTGTCATCGTCGCTCCAAATGAGCCATGTGTCTTCGTGTAAAATTTTGTGCAACAAATACTGCATAATTATACTGAATTTCGTAGATTCTTAAGTCCTTTAAAAAGTTTATAATAATAAAATCTGGTTAATGTCTGTAAGTGTCTAACACAAAGTTCAGTTTCTTAGATTATAACGCTATTTTATATATTACGATAAGTTAAATTATTACTTTTGTTTCGGTAACTGTATCTGTGCGTTACTTAAACTTACAGAATTACTAAACATTCTTGGTCTTAAAGACTTAACAAACTGCGGAAAAAAATTAAAGAAATAATGGTCCGGTCTTAGCACTTACGTCGTAAATCGTTTTCACACATATACATAATGTTTATTCAAATGACGATTATCCGAAATTTAAATATTTAGACAAATAATATTAACAAATTATTAAATTGTAAAAAAAATATAACATACAAAAGAAGAACATTTAAATTCTATATTACAAAGTCGAAACATCAGAACCAAATATTTTTTCCCAAATATTTACATTTATCTCAATAGCGATAATAAAGAATTTTCCGACAGAAAACTCAAAGATAAATGATACGAATGAAAAACACTCAATAAAATCAACACATTGTAATTAAACATCACGGGAAACTGAATCGAATAAATAAATGAAAACAGTATTATTGTTAACATCTTACCGCGAGACAAGATACTCGTACACACAATACACGTCTACGCGGTTCGAGCGTCGCGCCACCACTGAGCGTAGTCCCCGCGCGCACCCTGCTGCTGGCACACGGCGTGGGACGACGGGGTTCCGACGGGGATCCGACAGGAATCCGACATAGATGTCCGAGAGGACTTTGTGAATCAAAAGGGAACTTGTGCCATGGAAACAACCACAATATCTTCAATTAAAAAAAAAAAAATCACATTTTGAAATTATATTTAAATTTATTGCATACAACTTTGTCAAATAAATTTAATAACGAAAGTAAGAGCTTAAAAATACACATCGCTCCTGGACCTGTGGACCACAGCAGTCGCCTCGTGACCACCTGAAACTGGTCAGAAATATCGACAAAAAAAAAAAACAATATCATGGTAGGGTTGGGAGGGGCTAGTTGAGCAATGGGGCAAGTTGGGCAATCGAAATATCTCAAAAACTATACATCGCACGCTAATACATTATATGGCGGAAAGAAGCGGACTGAGGAGCAGAACTTATCACATGACAGCCAGTTGCAATCTGTCGACCGAATAATGTACCTGAACGTTTTGTTTATTTTATGTACAAAAAGTAAAAAAAAAATTGTTTCTGAATATTTCATCTGTAAGGATCAGTTATTATCTATGGTACACCAGGTAAGTGTTTTACTTTTGTAAATGTAGTATATTTTTGATATCTAGAAAGGATTTGACTCTAATTCAAACAGTTTTTTTTCGTGACCTCACTTTTTTAACAAATTTATAACTGGGGTAAGTTGAGCAAGAGTCACTCAACAAACTTTACAGTTTGAAATGACAGTAATGTGTATGTTTTATTTTATTTTTATTTGAGAGCGTATAAATTAAAGACTTCAAGAGATTTAAACTCTATCCAACACTTCAACGATGCTGCAAAGGCATTCTAAATGAAGGAAATAAGTATCAATGCCGCCGCCAAGCAATTCGGTATCAAATGAGTGACGAACAGGATTCACAAAGAAATTAGAGTTTGCCAGTGGCCTCTAATTTGCTGCGAAGCCTATACCATAACTTTAATTAGAAAAAAATTGATCCAATCCCAAGCACATATAAATGTGCGCGAAATGCTGATGTTACATTGTTTGCATTAAATGCATCAGTGACGATGATCAAGTTTTTAAATGATGACTGTCACTATAATATATATTTTTTTACTTTTAAATTTGTTAATTAACTATATAGATGTTAAAGTATGATTTTAAACAGAAATACTGAGTATATTTCAAACATTAAGTTAAAGATGGTCCTCTAAATATTTAGTAGAAGTTGATTTTATTTTCAATGTTCATTTCTTAAAAGAAAACTACATTTTGTTTCAATAATATGTCGTTAAATCATTAAATATAAAAGTTTGACTAACAAATAATCATTTTATTTTATGTCGGGTAAATATCTAAGGTATGGTGTGGCTACATTTTCTATCTGCTCAACTTACCCCATACGCTTGCTCAACTTACCCCACCCATGGGGTACGTTGAGCATGTTTGACTTTCTGCATTTAAACAGCTGTAATTCTTAAATTCGACTTGTAACAGGAAAATACTGTGTAACCTTTTGCTAAGGGATAAATTACGAATCCATCAGGCCGCATAACAACTCATTGATACTTATCATTGAGGAGCTATATCCGCTCAAGTGAAAAATTGCTCAACTAGCCCCGCCCTACCCTACTCGTATATACCATACCCGTTTTTATCTTTTAAACAATAATGTTTGAAACCAGCCAGAGTCTAATCCTAAAAAGAGTAGCAAAAGTAAGAACTACATCGGTATTAATTATGATTTTAAACATTTAAATATATTATATTATCTATAATATAGCTTTCGCTGTGCGATGGCCCGCAGAGAAGAATAATAATTACTATTATTACATTTTGTGCTACATAAAAATATATATGTATGTTTGTAAGCATATATTTCATGATATTAAATACAATATTTAATTAGCTATTTATATTTAAGTATCTTTGTATTATTTCAAGCTTATGTTATTACATTAGGTATTTCTCACTACCGCAGGTTCACTGAAAGAGATCTCTTCTAGAGATAAGTCCACCTTTGCTTACAAACATTGTATACTGATTACTGTACTAATTTTTTTAAGTGGTATAAAGAATATAGTATTTTTTATGTTTTTGAAACGCATTATTTATGTTTATCTAACTAGGAAAAACTGTTTTGTTTATTACACTCTATTTTAGCGGATTGAATCAAGTATTTTAGTAGTTTTTGAGGCAATCGGGTAATACGTTCCAACTGGAATGAAACCCTAATGATTATAAAACGTTATGAATACGACTCAAAAATATAACAGAAATGAAAAACATTCTTAGAAATAATTGTAGAACCGAAATATGGCTTCGATCAAATCTATCTTTTAGAAAAAATCTATACCTAATAAAATATTTCTCTATATATAATTCTTTTATATATAACTTGATAGTAATTCTATTTATCTGTAATACAGAAATGTAAATGTAAATGGCACATTCAGTAATTTTATTTGTTTTTACGGTATTATATTACATGTTCTCTTTCTATAGATTTTATTTCAATATAGGTCCCGCCATCCCGTTTTAGGATTCTGTTTTTATTCTGTAAAGTTATCTTAATTTATCTTCTTCACGTCGAATTTATTGTTCTGTTTAATGGATGTTTTGAGCTTTTAAAATTTTCATTATTTACAAACTATTTCATTCGCAATTAATTCTAAAGTTGTCAACAAACCATTCATTAGAGTGTTATACTAAATTACTTTTAGACATTTGGTGGCATTCTTGAAATTGTATATTTTTTAAATGTACAATATAATTTCTCCTCCATCGGGACTGTCCGGCTTACCTCTGAACAGTCCCGATGACGCCGTGTCTAGCAGGACCGGGTTCCCATCCCGGCCCGACGCGGGCACAAGGGCGTTACTGGAGGCGCATTAAGCAGCGCCTCCTACGCACTCCCATTCATCGCCCGCAGATGGAGACCACGTCGGCGGCCTCCTCTCTCATTTGCTCGTCGGCCTTCTTCTGGGACATTACTGTCTCGCAGAAGTAGACCATCGACTTCCAGGACTCGTCATCGCCGAACATCGCGGTGATGACGCTCGGGAGCGACAAGTTCCCTCTGAGGACCGACGTCAGACCTTAACGCAGTGCCGCCCATCTCGGGCACACCTCGAGGTTGTGCTGGGTAGAGTCCATCGCTGCGCCACAATCGTGACGCTCAGTCGTTGGCTTCCTTTGGGCCGTCCGACACAGGTAGTCATCAAAGCAACCGTGCCCGGTGAGAACCTGCGTCAGACGGCAGGTGAGGGGCTTGCGTTTTCGACGCATCCACCGCTCAAGGACCGGGCGAATGGCAGCCGTTACGCGTATGCCATACGGCTGCCCCGTCAGGTCCTCCCCCCAAGGTGGTAAGTCAGATAGTCAGTCAGTCAATCAGTAAGTAATTAGATTATTAATTTGTAGTAAGTGCTTCTACTATAAGGCAATATTTTCTGCATGCATTCATTCTTTTACATTTTTGTAAAAAACAACCTGCTTTTACTGCTTTGATATTTTCTAACTAACTAGATTTACAATTACTAATTGTAATATCAATAGTATATATCAAGAAAAGTATTTTAAATGAAATGTGCAAATTCATTTAAAATTGTAATATTGACCTTTAAATTCGATTTGCTCCAAATGCAAGACATTTTGAATAAAACTAGAACGAGATGTTTTACTGTAATGCAAATTGAAGATTATACAAAAACTATAGAATTATCATAGAAAATATCATAGAAATACATTAACACTAGACAATTTCGTGACTTCAGTCGTTTATTTCCCTTAAAATAAAATGTTTAGAAATGTTTGGTATTTATTATGTGATAATATTGTAAAAACCTTTTAAATGCAAAGCCTAGCACATCTATTGTTCAGCTATTATATTTTAATGTTTTCTTTACATTCTTACTTAAAGAAAAAAAAATCGATTTTTATAATTTTTGTGTATCACTAACAGATTTAGATCTGCAAATATTATTTCTAAACTTTTAAAAATAAGTGCAATTTTCTTTATTATATGATAATTACAACACTTAATTATTTATGCATACACACAACATTTACTATAAAAAGAATAGGATTGTATCTGTTGGTCACTAGTCGTCGAGTAGTCGTCAACATGTCGTCCCGAGTGCTGTCACGACTCCCATACATCGCTGTCTTGCTGCCTGTCCTACTGATGGTAAATATATTTACAAAAATCATTAATTCATTATTATTAATATTTTAAAACATTTTTAACATAAAAAAATTGAATCTGTATTAATTAGTATATTTAACTTAGATTTCTTACAATGGGCACATTGAACTATTTTATTTATAAATTTCCACGTGATATGACTTATTAGTTGAAGTAAAGGCGTAGTGTATGATAACTTCAACACTTAAATTTATTTTACGTAAAATACCTCGATAATAATTTATCGCCGACCCCATTTTCATGTAGCTTTTTATTAAGTATGGTACACTGGCAACTTGGTGATATTTACCTATTTCACGAACTTGCGGTGACCGCTATAACAACAAATAAAACAAAGTCAATCATCAAAGGCAATTTTCATATAAGAAACATGTTTTTATTGAAGATACATAATCATAAACTAAGTTTTTTTTTGGGTTTATATTAAACATTATCACAAAACTTACTAGTAAGATATTTGTTTGTTTGTATAAGTATAATTACAGGGGAGTTACAGGGAGGAACGGACAACCTACCATTGTTTAAAGATAGCTCTTTGACAGACGAACAGACAGCAGGATCTTCCGGTGAAGTTACCAGAACGGTACTGTTAGACGGACACTAGAAAGCAGTCGCAAGCATTATTACCGTAACACTCAAGCTTAGTCTTTCATTATTGTTTGTTACGTATTAACTATAAACCGCTCCGATTACCGCTTAACAAACAACTTAACTTTCGAGGATATAATAATAAGATTAGCATAATAAACAATTAACACCGACCAACAGACAGATTAAACCGAAGATACCATAAGGCGTAGTAGTCACAAAATCAATAATTATTATTATCGATTCTGTACTTTCAGCTGCTGTCCAGCGTCAACGGTCAGCTCGACTAGTGAGTACTGAAACATTTACCAATCAAAATCAACAAGTATACGATGAACTTACTTCTATATAAAAAGTCTCTTAGTAAATACACATAAGACTAGACTTAAACATATGTATAATAGTATATACTGTATAAGTATTAAAATATTTGACTAACTAGATGTTTCTGGTGTGACGATTAAGCTCCAGCCCTTATCTTATATGGAGTATAGTCCTGTGACCAGCAGGGCCACGAATACAGGCTGATTCTGTTCAGTTTAAATTTTGTTTGATAGAAGAAAATGTGTATATGTCACAGCTGATTCTTTCATTCTAACTTCTTGATTCTTTCATATATTAGCTCTTTGACGACGGAATGATCCAGCAAATTGTGTCGTTCCAGTGCTGGCGAGATAGTTGGCTCTCTCGTTGCCAACAAGATCGAGCGGTGCATCGACAAACTGAACGCCATCGCTGAGTTGTTCGGAGCGGCGGGCGGCGCAACGTACGACACAGGGGCATGAGCCAACGTGAGTGAAGGGTTCTCCTACTGTCTTGTGCAACGCACGGACATCGCTGCTATATCTGTAATCTTTATAGTTCAAGAAAATCCAATCCTCTTAATTCTTCTCTGATTATCTGACTTTATAAATAGGTACTTTGAAGGTCTGGATAATAAGCTCTCGCTTTCGCAGCTGCGACTTAACTCAGCCGCAACCACTGCTTAACACTATACCTTCTTTTTGTTGCGTCAAAGCCTAAAGCCTAAGACCTTAAAATATTACCTTATTGAGATCCTTCTTACTATTGAGACATATCTTAACAATTACTAATTTAAAATATAATACATTCTCAAAGATTTGTTAATCAGTATCGGACATTCGCAGAAGATGAGCTCATATTATTGTCACACTGATCATGGTGAGGGAGATTATATTTGACGTTTATATATTTTTATAACGGTAGTGTGTATGCTGTAGGATCAGGGCCGGCCTAAGGGTGTGCGAGGTATGCAGCCGCACAGTCGAGCTTTTTTGGGGGGCATACAATTGAAGATTTAAAAGGGCATAATTTCATCAATGGTGCTCCCATTTTTCATGTACTAGTGATGACATTTTTTTTTAGGAGTACGTATAGCCTAGAGGTGGAAACATCGGTATGGGAGTCGAGATGGCCGTTTTTTTCGTGTGCACTTCCGACACAGGATAATCAATAATAATAATCGATAAAATGTTTTCCATAAACATCCCTAATATAAGTCCCTCACACTCGCCATTTTCGCCTTAAGACGGCCGTGTGTAGTATAATTATCCTACACATAATTAGTTAGGAATTAGAATAACTATGAATCCTGAGTTGCATCTTATAATATTTTTTTTTTTACTTATAACTAATTTTATATTTAAACTAATAATTACTGGCTCATTGACTCAGTTGGCAGTGACCCTATTTTCCGCACCGGGCTCGTAAGTTCGATTTCTGACCAGAGTCTGGGTGTAACATTTGTATATTATGTATGCCTATGTCTGTATTTACTAAAAAAATAAGTTTGTGTGTATTAAAACATAACTTATTATATAATATATTAAGTAGTTTTATTAATCAAATTTTATAATGATTCTTTGCACTATTCTTGTTACGGTCTGTAATTGTCCCGCTGCTATGTCCATTTTCCTGTAATGCAGAAAAGTTGGAGCTTCCTCTGCCCCGCTGAATACAAGCGAGGATTGGTGAGCTCACACTATGTCTTCCTACAGCATCTTGTATAACTGTGTATATTAACAAAAAAAATGTCATCTGTTACAGATTGCATCGACTAGATGGCGCTGTGCAGCGTTAACGATGATTGCTATTATGTTTAAATACTTTAACAGACTCAATATTTATTGCTCATACAATATTACATTTCCCAACAAATTTGAAACAATGAGAATTTAGTCTGTTAAAGTTAAAATATTAAAAATTGTTATTTATTGTCACTGCCATAACAATAAACAAAATTAAATTATAATCAAGTCTTTTATTATATCGTATTAGAATCTTCCGTCAAACTTATAACTATCACTACATATTTCAAAACAATATCTCTCTGTCTGTTCGTGATAAACTAAAACTACAGTACGGATTTTCATGCTGTTTCACAAATATACCTATAGTAATTAATGAAGAAATCCTAAATATAAATATGTGCATATTGGTTTAAATATGACTATAATTGTTGAAAATGTCGAAATAAGTCAGACCACCTGGGAGCTTTTATAGTAAACGCCGCCTAATCAGTTATAAGAACTGCCGACAGAAGTGAAAACTTAAAACAAAGAAAACTAATATTAAATTTTTTAAAGCAAATTTCAAAAACAATGTTCGAAATATCTATACATATAATAAATCCGTTAAAACCTCCGTTTTATTAATACACTATATATCATCAAGAATAAATTTTAATAGCGCGATTCAATTTCAATCAGCGCCATCTCTTATAATTTTTTGTCTGTGCGCGTATCACGCAAAAAGTACAAAACCAATGTAAATAACTCTAATACATCAAAATTATACATAACTCTGTGAGTTAATATAATTTAGTTTTTGTTTCATTGTAATTAAATTTAATAATAAATATTTAAGAAAATAGAAATAGGTACCTAATGTGGTGCATTTAAAAAACCCCTTGGTTTTTTTTTTTTTTTTTTTATGACAAATAGACAGGCATTTGACCGCTATCTCACCTGATGTTAAGTGACGATGCGGTCGAAGGTGGAGCATGCCTGTCTAATAGCAGTCTATTCACTCTGGCCTTGAAGACACCCAGGTTGTATCGTTCGGGAAACACAGACGCGGGCAACGAGTTCCATTCCTTAGCCGTGCGCATCAAGAAAGTAGTGCTAAAGCGTTTTGTGCGCGTAGGTGGCATATCAATGACATAAGGATGGAACGATCGACCGAGCCTAGTGTCCCGATGGCGGAAGGTTGTGGGGGGAATTAGATCGTGCAATTCCTTCGCACACTCACCAAAATATATTCTGTAGAACACCGACAGACGAGCTACCCTACGCCGATGATCGAGACTCTGCAACTTGGTGTCTGTCAGAGTAGGGTCACCTATGAGTCTTTTAGCTCGTTTTTCCACCGAGTCCAAAGTTGCCAGTTGGTATTTGGCGGATCCATCCCAAAGGTGGCAGCAATACTCCATACAAGATCGAACTTGTGCTTGATATAGTTGAAGCAGCTGTTCTGGAGTGAAGTATCGCCTGACCTTAGAGAGAATACCTAGTTTTTTTGCTGCAGTTTTTGCTTTGGACTCGATGTGCTGTCCAAAGTTCAAATTGGACGATAGCTCTACACCGAGGAGCTGAAGGGAGTCGGTAATTTCTACAGAAACATTTCGGAAAGTCGGAGCCAGGTGCAAAGGGCTCCGTTTAGAGGAGAACACACACGCCTGTGTTTTTGTAGCGTTGAACGTGACCAGATTGGCATCGCCCCATTCGGAGACTGCCTGGAGGGCGACGTTCAAGCGGCTGACCATATCCTCTCGACAAGACTGGATAACATCCTTACTAGCCCTGGCACTCGAAAAGTATCTGTCCGTCACTGTGCTGTCGTCAGCATACCCAAAGGTACCGGGGACGAGCAGATCATTAATATGCAGCAGGAAGAGGGTAGCGGACAAGACTGATCCCTGAGGAACACCGGCATTGATAGCCTTTTGGTCCGACGAGTACCCGTCAAGGACAACTCGTATTGAACGTTCGTTCAGGAAGTCAGAAATCCAAGTGCAAAGGCCAGGTGGAATACCATATGAAGGAAGCTTGCTTATAAGGCTCGCGTGCCAAACTCTGTCAAAGGCCTTCGAGATATCGAGGGACACGGCAAGTGCTTCACCGTGTTTATCAATGGCCTCACTCCAAATATGTGTGGCATACACTAGAAGGTCCCCAGTCGAACGGTTCTGGCGGAAACCGTATTGCCGGTCGCTGAGGAGATCGTTACCTTCCAAGTGGGCCAGGAGTTTATTGTTCAGTGCACGTTCCATAGTCTTACAGAGTATGGACGTGACCGAGATGGGACGGTAATTGACAGGGTCTGCACGACTACCTTTTTTGGGCACAGGCTGCACGTTGGCAAGCTTCCAAGACTTCGGCACTTTGCCAGTCTTAAGTGACAGGCGGTACAGGCGTGTAAGAGGTGGAGACAACTCAGGGGCACATGTACGCAGGACTATCGCTGGTATACCATCAGGTCCGCTGGCCTTGTTCACGTCTAGAGTTTGCAGGATTTTAAGGATCTCTTTTTGACGTATGCGTACTTCAGCCATAAAGCAGTCAGCACGAGTTGAGATTGGTGGAGCTTTTCCTGCAACATCCAGACGCGAGTTCTCAGCAAAAATAGATGCAAACAAATCCGCTTTCTCTTTTGCAGAATGGGCCAGTGATCCATCAGTCCTCAGCAATGGTGGAAGTGACGGCCGACAAAAGTTAGATTCAGCGGCTTTAGCCAGGGACCAAAACGCTTTGCTTCCAGAAGGATAAGAAGCTAGTTTGGTCCCAATGTGGCTGATATGGTTGAATCTAGCCCTGCGTAACGTCCTTTTACATGACTTGGCAGCTTGGTTAAAAGCTTTCTTCAAATTCCGAGAATTCGGAGACTTGCGCGCTCGAGCTTCAGCCCATGCAGTGTATGCCGTCCGTTTTTTGGCTTCTGCACGATAGCAGTCCGCATCAAACCATGGGCGAGCTTTTCCATTCGACGCTACGTCAGAGTATGGTATAAAATATTCCATACCCTGGTGTATAACCGCGGTAATGGCTTCAGCGCAGCTCGACGGATCATCAGAAGAAAAGCATACCTCTCGCCAAGGATAGGACGAGAAAAAGTGACGCATCTCATCCCAATCTGCTGCCTTGTATCGCCACACCCGTCTTAAGCCACATGGGGCTTCTTCGGGTGGGGAACAAACGGATATAGATTTTACCAGACAGTGGTCAGAAGTACCCAGTGGTGCAGAAACTGTTATTGAGTAACTGTCTGGATCGGTTGTTAGGAATAGGTCTAAGCAGTTGGCAGTATGAGAGTCTACGTCCGGTACCCTGGTAGCACAGTTTACAAGCTGGGTGAGGTCTAGCGTCAAGGCTAGTTTACGCACTTCTCTCCCAGCATGGTCGGTCACCTGGTATGGGTACAGCCACTCCCGGTGGTGGGCATTGAAGTCCCCCAGAATGACTAAATGTGCCGAAGGGTAACGCTCTCGAGCCTCATCCGCCGTTAGGGTAAGATGGTCACATAATTGAGTTGTTTCCACGTCTCCACTGTGCGAACGGTAGACACAGGCATACAGGATTTTCTCCTGTCCTGTGTCCACCAGAACCCATAGGATGGAGTAACTGGATGTCTCAAGGTGCTTAAGACGTTTGATGCAAATATCATCACGGACGTACATACAGACTCCGGCACGAGGTATGAACCTGTGCTCCAGAGAATACCCGGGGTAGTTGAGGTACGCCGTATTGGTGCATTTAAAAAACTATTAAAAAATCATGTACTTAACACATAAACTGCAACTACGCTTACAAGCGTTCCGAGCCACTTCTAGTTTGTTCATTTCACGTCAATAATTATTTGCATTGGAGTTTGCCTTCTCGAATTATACTTGAAGATCTTGGTCTGGTTAAAGGTGCACCTGATACTAAAATAAATTTTATACATGCAGTTCATCAAAATTGGTCAGACTACCTTCATATTTATACAGATGCATCTAAACATTCCCCTGATAGTTGTGTTGGTGCTGCTTGCTGGATCCCTAAGTACAAAATAATACTTCAGTATAAATGTCCCCCTCAAACTTCTGTGTTTACAGGAGAAGCTGTTGCACTGTTGGAAGCAATCCGATATACATTGTCACATAATATAATCAAAACTTTAATCTGCAGTGACTCCTTAAGCTGTTTGTTAGCAATTAAACATAATCCTTTTAGAAGCAAATTTAGGGCTTCCATCATCTTGAAAATTAGGGAGGCTCTCCTCTCTTGCTATCAAAAAGGTTTACAAGTTGTATTGTTATGGATCCCAGGTCACTCCGGTATTCCAGGTAATGAGACTGCAGATTCTTGTGCTAAATTAGCTGTACAACTTGGTTCTCTGGATCATTTTAGCAATACAAGTCAAGACCTGCGGGCTCTGGCACGAACTCATTTGGACAAGTCCTGGAATCTATTCTATAGTGAATCAAAATCGGTCAAGGGCAGACATTACTCTGCCATCCAGCCTACCATCCCAAGACGCCCTTGGTTTTTTCTTTATAGACAAGCAGACCGCTGGGTTACATCTACAATCTGTCGTTTGCGTCTTGGGCACTCGTGCACTCCAGTCCATCTGGCTAAGATCAGGGTGCGCGACCACTCTTTGTGCGAATGTGGCCTCGATGAAGGTTCAGCATCCCATATCTTGTTCAACTGTCCTAAACTCCATAATCCTATCTACAACGTCCTTCCTCGCAAAATCCCCCGTCCTGTAAATATTGAATGTTTGTTGATGCTTGTGTTTAGTCCTTTTTGTCCCTTTTTATGTAAATATATAAAACGAAATAAAATTAAATTGTAGTTATATGTGGTGAATGTTCTACCATACTGTAATTGTACATAGAATACTAACAACCTATTATAAATGTTTGTTCTGTATTGTAAATGTCTGTGTTGTTTTAGGTTAAAGGTTAACTACTATGAAATACCTACTATTTCTACGGTCTTTAAAATTCTATTAAGATTGTAATTTCGACCTCACCGACCAATCTCCTTCGTGTCTTCTCCATTCTACGTGACATTGGCGAAATCATCCGTGCTATTTTGGCACTATTGGAAGCCATTAATCCAAATGAATGAATGAATGTACTTGAAGATATATTTTAATTTTACCCTCAATTTTTGTCATATTCTTTTAAAGTAGCCCACCGTTTAGTTAGTTTAATTTGTTGTTTATATTACATTTCTCATGTAAGTGAATTTAATTCTTATGGGAAATAAAGATTCTTAAACCAGAATGTGACGCCATCTATTAACAGCTGGTCTAACGAATCGTAACAAGATAGATGGCGCAGTATACAAAATTTATTTTTTTCAATCGCACTGTCCAAAACTTCTGCCGAAAGAATGAGTCTCGCCCATATTTAAAGAAACGCTTTTTTTTGCATTTAATACCTTGGTGTACTAAGGTCTTGGTTATTTGTTTGTTGTTAAAATATTTGGTCGTTATTTGTTTGTTGATTGTACAAAGTTGGATGGTTATAGCTATTTAAGTTGTAATCTTAATATATAAAAGCGAAAGGTCACTCACTCACTCACTCATCACGATATCTCTAGAATTTTATGACCTACTGAGACTTAAAATTTGATATAAATATTCCTTTTGCCGAGTAGAGATCAGCTAAGAACGAATTTTACGAAATTCTACCCCTAAGACGGTGAAAAAGGGGGGCAAAGTTTGTATGGGATAACGTGATTCCTTGGTCCAATCTACTTCAAATTTTGCATAAATATTCTTTAACAGAATTGATTGAAGACGTGTTTCGTATTTTATCAAAATTCATCCCCTAACGGTGTTAAAAGGGGCTGAAAGTTATTTGCTTCGAAGTTGATATTAATACTCAGTGCTTTTTACAGTTTGAGAACTCAATCAATCTATTATAAAATATTTTCCAGTATCGACGCAGGTGTAGGTGATAAAAAATATAAATTTATAATTTTTGAAATTTTAGTTAAATACTCGTGCGAAGCCAGGGCGGGCTGCTAGTTCGATAATAAATACTTTGTTTTTAACATTTATTTTTCTTCACAAACTATAATTATATTGAGTACTCGCTATTGTACCTACTGCGCAGTGATTTAACAATGCAAATAATAATTATTATCGAAAACACAGTTAACACAGTATACACAAAAATAAACTTATCAAGTAGTCAACATAACTTCACTTAATACATATATGTATAAGAAATACTTGCTTTTTTATCGCTCTATAAATGCTCTACTAATCCAATACCGATGACAGAATGATGCTTTAGATACTACAACTGGCACTCAGCTACGATCCCTCAAAGGTAGAAGATCGTGTCACTCATCCGACTTGGAGGTTAATCCCATCACACGAGGCGCTTCCGAATTCCACATCCAGGCCACCGCCACGTGGCCTTTCTGTAATTAAGATTAAATGGCATCAAGTTCGAATTCTATGCCTGTAATTACGACGCAAGGGTATGAGCTATACATATTACATCTAAGGGAGAAAGGCTTAAAAATCATATAATATAATCTCGATGCCAATCTGTGACAAATTTTACGGATTCAATTAAAATTTACGAAGCTTAAAAAATTAAACGCCTCTCGCAACACAAAATGCCATAAGATACTTCAAAAACTGTTCATAAGCCAAGTTAATATACATAATAAAAAGTTAAACTAATGCCAGTGAAAAAGTAGCCGCAGGTAATCGCTACCCTTGAAGAAACATCTAGATTCTAGAATAAGCAAAAGTTATTAAAATAAGTCTCAAGTACTATTATGTAATTTGAAACACAAATACGACGGAAATCAAACTACGAATATAGTATTATCAAAATAAATTCATAGACGATAGGTAACAATTAAAAATGTGAGACCGTCTAATTACTAGTTTTATTATTTAAAGTATAAAAAATATAAAATACAACCAAATACAATTATACGTTTATGTGTATATGTGTTTACGTGTATAGCGCTTGGATATAAACAAAATTGAATATAATAATAGTGTCACTGATATGAAGGTTCTCATTACTTGTCGAGAGACCACAGTTTGCTGGCAGTATTATTATGGGATATTTATGGGAAGGTTAATCAGTGGTGATTAGGTAGCTTGATAATAGGGATGATAAAGTTTTATCTGGACTGTCCTTGGTTCATTTGCATATGGATCGAGATCCGTGAAATCCGGGAAATGACAGTTAATATTTATTTTGAATCTTTCGGATACCGGTTCAATATATCATCCGTGAAAAGCATTAGCTGAAGCCAGATGGTTCCAGTTCGTTCAAATTCTTTATTGAGAGTGATTTGATAAATACACAATACTAAATTCTTAAAATATTAGGATCTTAGCATAACTATTAAAAACTTCCGGTTTAAAAAAATGGTCCGCTCGGGTAAACGAAGTAACGCGTAGATTTTACTCAACACTGTATCCCTTATTACTAACTAACCAGAGCTAAACGACACTTATACGGTGAATTCATTACTTTTGTCTATTATTGTCTATAGCCATCATTATTTGGACTTTGAAATGAAACTTATTTGAACAGATTCGAACGTCAACTTAACACATTTATATAACATCGACTTGATATCGATTGGCATAAATATAGTAACGTTTTCCGTTTTATGTCTCGACTCAAATGATTTTAAATTTTATATCAATATTTATTTCCGCGGTCGACACACTCGGCGACACTTTTTTTCTCTCTTTTAGTTATATCAAAGTTTCATATAAATTTATACATATTAAAACACAGCGAAAAACCACTAAAGTTTGAGTTTGTGTTGTATATTTGATCTATTACAATTAATTTATTTAGTATTACACTAAGACTATTTATAATTGTATTACAGTTAATAACGACCGTTCTAGTGTAGTGGTGCAAGTAGTCGCCTCAAAGCCGCGCGTCAACAGTCGCGAGTTCGATTCCCGCTCGAGACAGATATTTGTATTTGTACAAATATTTTTTCCGGTCTGGGTGTATGTCATGTGGGTCTTCCCACCGTGCCTCGGAAACCACGTAAAACCGTCGGTCCCGGTTGTTATCATAGACACCTGATAACGATCATTATTCATGGTAGGGAAATTATCCGCCAATCCGCAGTAGAGCAGCGTGGTGGACTAAGCTCCAACCCTTCTTCTATACGGAGAAGAGGCCTTCGCTCAGCAGTGGGTTGTTTGCAGGCCGATACAGTACAGTACAGTTAGTAATAAATAAAGATTCCTGGTTTCAGTAGGTCACTTATTCAGCAGAAAAAGTGTCGTGGAGAGAACACATCACCGAGGGACACCGGTGTTGATTGCCATAAGGTCAGATAATAATATATGACTATATATGACTACTCTAAATGGTCGTTCACTCAGGAAGTCTAAATATTCAATTGCAAAGACTAGTGGGTATCTCACAAGCTGGAAACTTGCTCAAAAAACTATCGTGTCCCACCACTTCTCGACGTACCAGATATGCGTATATGTCCACTGTAGAGTGGTCACGTCAAAATCCTTACTACCGACTCTATAGGTATATTTAGAAGTTTAAAAAAATATTATACCTTACTTAGGTAAGCAGAAACCGTTATTGACTTACTAATACACACAAGGCACATAAACTTATACCGCTATTTTAGATTGTTTTAAAATATAACTCACATTGCAATAATAACGAATTTCAATAACAATATTTCATTAGAAATAATACAAAATCTAGCGCAAGGCGTTACATTGTAATGCTAATAAATATATTAATATTTTTCCTATATATAAGTCGCAGGAACGAGATCCTATAACACAGTCGAGGTGACTCAGTTGGTAAGATGGCTGGTCGTGTGTTGTCCTGTCTCCGCGCTTTCTTTCTCTCCTTACTTTTTCTATCCATGGTGAGTCAAATAAAAACAAAACTAAACAATATGACAAACTTTTATCTTAATGTCACCCGAAAAAAGTAATAAAAAGGAATTGTCATGTCGACTAGTTCAATATATCTAATATTCTTACAAAGTTTTATTACAAAACAACATATTTGTTTCTTTCAGATGAGTGCCAGTGTGGAGTGCCAAGCGTAAGTTATGCCAAGATATTTACGCGTATCGGTTGGAAAACATTTAATTAAAATGTCGCGTTTTTTTTTAGTAATATCATAAAAACGAGTAGGTTAACAACTCGTTGTTTATTATTAAGGATAGGTATCTAGTGTAGAAAAATACAAAAAATAGAAATAAATAGTTTCTCAGTGAAACAGACTTTTTCTGTTAGGTTTCGAATTACAAATTTTTGGAACCCAACGCTTGCGTGATTCAGGAATCGACCACAGTACATTATTCACACCGTAATATATGTACATTCAGTAAAACACGTTACCGTGAATTAGTACCTAATGACTCGAGTCGACGATGTTACTTGCGTTATATGACTTCAGAAAGTGATTGTTCCCAGCCTCGGTAACAGCACGTCCCAGCTGTCGTCCCTGCTGGCAACGCACCTCGAGCACACCATCGACACTCTGACCTCCTTCACGAACATCGTCTCGATGCTCGGCGGAGTCGCCGGTCTGTATTACATTCACTGTATCACTGAACTCACTTGTAATAAGATTTCGATGTCTCATCGTCCATCCATGTGTCTGTTAAAAGCATGCATCTTTTAAATCATGATAGGTAATTACTTGAAAGGTGCGCAGAAGGTGTTAATATTACTATTATAACAATTAACAAATTCCAGTTACAGTTTTTTATTTTATTTTTTGTAGCGTAAAAGATATATACAAGTTATAGTATTATACTAGTGGTTTTATGTATTATTTTAAAATCCAATGCCGTTTTGGATCCATCTCGCTTTATAGCTCAATTCAATGTCAGAATCAAAACCATATCAAAACTAAAATTCTCATGATTTTAGAATGTACCTCTATTATTATATTGCGTGTCCTCATATTTCTTTTATTTAGACGATAAAATCTGATAACTTATCAATGAAGTATTTTAACGACTTTTAATATTTAAGTATTTAAATAAAACGGGCATATGTAATATGTAAAAATAATAATTTTTTAAAATTTTGTATATTCTTTCATATTGTTATTATGATTGAATATTGTTTTTATGATAACGTATTTAAAAGAAAACTTCAACAAGTACTTCTTGCAATAATCTCTTAAGAAAATTGTGATGTTAATAAAAATAATTCTGATTCCAGGTCTCGGGTAGTGGCAGCTCTGACTGTGAACGAGTCCTTTTGAGACATGAAGTGAACAAACAAAAGAAAATGAGAAAAAAAAAATTGTGTCGTCGGTTTTTTAATCTAATTAAAAATAAAAATTAATATATTATTTTGTCATACATTCCTTTTTTTTTATTGGAGTTTATCGATTTTCATATATAAGGCGCCCGGTATGAGAAAAATATGAGAGGTAAAATGTACTGATGAATGACCTCGTTACTTTTTCGGTGCACGCGCACCTATGGTGCGGTGCGAAAGTAATGTTGCTCTAATTAATATTGAAAAATAATATTTAAAAAATAAATGATAATTGTCAGATAATAATAATTACATAATTTATCAACATTCCTAATGAAATATTTGTGCACATCTGAAACTGACTATTGTGAAAAGTTTAATGTAAAATATTTCGCCGATTAGTTATAATAAATGTATATAAAATGAATAAATATATATTTATATATGTATATTATTTTCATTAATTTGTTAATTTACCCTTTCATATGGTATTAATCTTATTTTCAGTTGGATAAACTATTTTTGCGTATGTTTAGACAATCGTACTTAAGGAGTAAACTCCAGTCGTGCGTCGGAGCTGACACACACAATTTTTTTTTTCAGTTATGATCAATCTTCTTATTAAAATAAAAAATAAAAATAAAACGAAAACTGTCAACCAGGTTTCTCTGCCCTCGCTTAATACGGATGCTTAATAAATATAACATTATAGTTACCATAGTTTATTACAACAACAATTGCAGCAAAAAATGTAATTAATTCTTGCATTTTAAGAATTCGATTAGCGATATAATCGCATATGTTTGTTATTTGATTTTTAAAAAAGTAGCATCGGTCGGCGAGTGCAGTAATAATAGGTTATACTAGCGGCCCGTCCCGGCTTCGGACGGGTCTTTAACTAAAATTTTAAAAATTATACATTTATATTTTTTATCACCTACACCTGCGTCGATACTGGAAAATATTTTATAATAGACGGATTGAGTGACAGATTTATTATATCTATACCTATACATACATACATACATACATACATACATACATACATACATACATATATATGTATATAGATAGTACGGATGAAACATTTGAACTGTTATCAGCTATTTAAGTTGTAATCTATATATATATATATATATATATATATATATATATATATAGATTACAACTTAAATAGCTATAACCATCCAACTTTGTACAATCAACAAACAAATAAAACGACCAAATATTTTAAATTTTAACAACGAACAAACAATCAAGACCGTAAAGTATTTAATTATATACAAAAAAGAAAAACAGATTTTTAAATACGGGCGAGTGTCATTCTTTTGGCCGAAGTTTTGGTCAGCGCGATTCAGAAAATTATCTGCGCCAATCTATCGTATAATTGTAGAATATCGTTTTTATATTTAGTGACATTTAACATAATTAATATTTAACATAATAGTATATTAATTGAAAATGATGTTTATCTAAAATATTAAAACAATTTCTATTCCTATCCGACATATTTAGTAAACTTTTAAGTTTAACAAAATAATAACTCAAATATACGTTTTGTGAGTTTTAAAGATTCCTTAGACCAGATGGCGTTGGCGGCGTAGGTACCTATTTCTATTTTCTTAAATATTTATTTTTAAATTTAATTACAATGAAACAAAAACTAAATTATACTGTGAGTTATTTCCAATTTTTATGTATTAAAGTTATTAACATTGGTTTTGTACTTTTTACGTGATACGTGATCAGAGAAAAACACGATAAGAGATGGCGCTGATACAAAAAAATACGCGCTATTGAAATTTATTCTTGATGATATATAGTGTATTAATAAAACGGAGGTTTTAACAGATTTAATATTTGTATAGATTACAATTTTGACTAAAAAGTTATTAGGACTCATATAATTACGATCGTAAGTAAACTGGTTTTATTTAGTATATTTTTATAATTTTCATAAGTGGTTAATGATAATCTAATTTGTTTTGCTAACTTTAAGTTATTATACTTACCTTCTTTATTAAACTTGATTATTTCTTGTATTTTTTTTTTTTTTTTTTTTTTTAGACTGCACTAAGAAAAATAAATATACTAAGAAATTGTTGCTTATTTAGTCCTCTGTACGAATAGCTAAATATTTTAAATAAAAATAAAGAATATTTCCATTTATGAGAAAAATAAGAAACGCTCTCAAATTTCTTCATACAATTTTTACTCCTGAACAATCGTCGTTCGTCATTCTGCGCCCAAATGCGCTCGTGGAAGTACGGGTGTATCGCTTCATCGCAAGTAATAATGACGTAAAAGAGGGAGTGCCTTGTGTATACTGTGCTTGAACGAAATTGATACTTTTTCGGACCGAAATAAAATAATTGTCTTTGCGATGCATTTGGTTTATATTAAAAAATAAAATAAAAGGAACAACATAACAATCTTCGCAATCTGTTGTCATAACACTGCTTTTGTTTTTTTTTTTTTTTTTTTCTATTTTAATAAAGTAAGGATGGAGAGGAGCTACTTCTATTAGCAACTATATTAACGAGGTGTTAATAGAAAATGAGATCGGGTCTTGATCTTTTAATTATTATTAATTTTTTTTTTTTTTTTATCTACTTATACACATACTCATTACGAAGTTTTATTTAATTTCTTATAATCAATTTAAACTTGTGATCACTAATACTCTAAAAGAACTTGGTTAATACAAAAACAACATAAAACGGGTCCTAACTAACTAGAAGATATAACGAGCCATACTACAAATATATATATATATATATATATATATATATATATATTCTTAGAAATCAGAAGTGAGTTTTATTAAAAAGTAAAGAAATACTGATAACAAAATAGATTTTAATTAACAATTAAAGAATAATTAATAATTAACACAAAATGTAATCGCAATTATAACAAAATCTAGTACGCCCGTCACGTCCGAATGCCGCAGTGCCGTCGTAAGAGTGTAGTCTGCGTCCGCGCACCCCCTCCGCGGCCAGCCGCCGCAGGCGCGTCGCTCGTCCGACCAATCATACGATCCTACGCCACGATGACGCAATGCTAGACCCCGTCTTCCGGGCTGACTCTTTTAACTCGGCCTCTCCTGACGGTGCTCCGTCCCCGGGCACTTCTGCAGCATTTTGCGTCACACTCTGACCTGGCAAAGTAGGAGCAGACGAAGTTCCAGCCATGATATCGTCATCGCTTTCATCGTCATCATCTTTTGAAAAAATTACACAAAAGATTGCAAAAGAGTAAAGGAAATGTTTTAATGTATGTCTTCATTCATCGTCTTTCAAGGGCCCGTCTTTCTTTTCTCATTCGCTCAATCATATTTCGCAGAACGGACAAAACATAAATAATGTCTTTCGGGTAGAGGCAGTATTACACGATACCTAATGTGCGATAAACGGACAGTATTACGCATTTTCCCTTGGGCAGAGGCTGTATTACGCGATACCCATCACATAACATTTACTTCACCTTAAGGGCAGAGGCAGTATTACGCATTACCCATTGTTCAATAAACAGACAGAGGCAGTATTACGCTTGTCTCAAATAATAACAGCCATTTGTCACGTCGTGCTAGTAGCACGCGACTCAATCGCGTCACCAGGAACCTCAACATTGAAAGGCTGGGTAGCGCTAGGAGCTATCGAATCCTCATCCTCGTCGTCTGCACCTGCACAGAACGAAATAACCGCACAGAACAAATTCACAAAAAGAAATTATCAAAGTTGGTAAATCCTTTGTCAGCGCAAAAGGTTATCTTTCAACTTGGTATACTTGTAGGCTAAACTGACAAAATAGAACAGCCTAAACACAGCGGACATAAAACAAACAGATATGACTACCAATCACCCGAGGCAGTTCCCGCCGGGTGAGTGCACCCTCATGACTCGATAGGGGTCTCTATGAGACATAACTTTGCATGTGTGAATCGGTACCCATAAGCGCATGCTTCAACCCAAGTTTGTAAGCTAAACTGACAAACCACCGCCAATACGACTTAGCACAGATCTTACGTCAGATGACAGCAAGAATCTAAGAGAACGGTCTATTTTTATAATAAACGGTGCCTAGGACGTAAAACATTAAAATAGACACTTTAAACATTAAACACTGGCAGAGCCCTCAGGATACCAGAATAACAAAGCACACGCCATAAGTAGCTGCCATAAGGCAAGCGCACGTGGCTAACAACACAGCACACGCCATAGGCAGCTGCCATAAGGCAAGCGCACGTGGCTAACAACACAGCACACGCTATAGGTAGCTGCCAGAAGGCAAGCGCACGTGACTAACAACACAGCACACGCCATAGGCAGCCGCCATAAGGCAAGCGCACGTTGCTAACAACACAGCACACACCATAGGCAGCCGCCATAAAGCAAGCGCACGTGGCTAACAACACAGCACACGCCATAGGCAGCCGCCATAAGGCAAACGCACGTGGCTATTAAAACAATACAACACACGCTGCCCGCAGCAGCTCGTCCCGCAGGCCGTGGCGCGCCAGCCGCATCGCCTACACCCCTTTCCCCGATCCGGTCCTCTGCGTAGGAGTATTATTTAAGACGGCCGTTCCTGACGGCGCGGCGTCCTCGACCACAGCATCACTTGCATCATTGGTATCAGATCCATCTCTCCCAACCTGGTCATTATCATTTTGGTCATGCTCTGAAACACATAAAGAGAACATGTAAGTAATTTACTCAGTTTCGTGTTATAGTCTAAAGCATATATCTTGTAGTTAAGAAAAGAAAATGACTTTTATATTTTTTGTGACCCATACCATGGGCGCAAGCGTGCACTCAAGCGCCCACAGACAAAGGTCTATCGGAAAGTATTATAACATTAAATAGCTTAGACTTAACACGAATAAAAACAAAATTCAGTGCATCGTGAATGATAGAATCCGGACTTCCATCACTCGCCATACACTGCCATATGACAGAGGCCACGAGTTTGCTTGTCATTTTCACGTATTCATAGCATAGGCCCGTTAGGCCCTAACGTTTGCATACTATGACAACGTAACACATAAACACACTTTCTCTCATAAGAGCAAAGCTGTTAAAACAGAGACCCATACCTTTGTATGTTCTCTCAGTGGCCTAAAACATTAGCACCACTGCCTACTAAAACAGACCCATACATTCGTATGTTCTCTCAGTGGCCTAAACACATTAGCACCACTGGCGTCTAAAATAGAGACCCATACATTCGCATGTTCTCTCAGTGGCCTAAACACATTAGCACCACTGGCGTCTAAAACAGAGACCCATACATTCGCATGTTCTCTCAGTGGCCTAAACACATTAGCACCACGCATTCGGCCGCAGCTTGAGTCGACCGCACTCCTCACGCGCTCGGTGAAAGAGTACGCGGTTGTGGCGCGTTAAGCACTCGTTGACGAAGACGCCCACGCCTCCGTCCGACGCCAGGCCGCACCGCACGCACGCTGCCCGCAGCAGCTCGTCCCGCAGGCCGCGGTGCGCCAGCCGCACGACGAGGCGACGCCTGGTCCGGCACGACGCCCACGCGCTCCACGCGAATGCGCCTGTTTAATCACAAAAACAAGAATGTTAGTTTCAAACGCTTGTGGGGTTTTTCAGTCAGCGTTTCACGGTCGTATCTTGGCAACTTTGACTCACAGGCGTTCGGAAACTCGATAACGATGCATTTCCCTTAATGTCTCGCGATTTTTATGTCAATGCTTAACTGTGTTAAAAGTTTAATAAATTCAGAGCTTTAAAACATTCGACCACGATCTGCTACAATTAGCTAAGGAGTTCCAAATAAAGAGATGACATTTGTTCGGTCAATTACCGATCATTTAAGTGGCTCAGCAAAACAACATCGCACACGCATGGCGCCGCGCTAAGTATATTAGGCTAACGCCGTGCATTTAATTTCAGTGCATATTTTACCGTGTCTTTAAGCGGATGCGCTCATAAACATTTATACCATTAACATTCATAACATAACATTAATAACATTTAAATTTAATAAACATTTTGAACCTATAGTTCTTTCTAATTTAACATTTATACAAAAACATTTCGCTAAGGCTCAGGCACCCTACAACATTATAAAATTGTCGTTTTAATTCGTTAGCGTCTAAGAGTACAAGAGATAATACCTCGAAAAAGCATTTACGACAATTAACACATACCTACTTATAACCATTTTGATCGGGGCAATTCTAAGAGCGAAATTGGGTATATATCATCGAAAACAGCTTACTTAGCCTTATAATTGACGAGTTTGCTTAACTTTCTTAGGGATAAATGTTTTAATTAAAACGTTAACTTTCTGTTCGCTCGGTCGTACCTGACCTTGACTTATAGTTCGTCCCAAATACTCTATTTTGGTTGTCAAGAAAGAAAATTTATTTAAATTGATAGAAAGCTTAGCACGTTCTACTTCCTCACAGCAAGTCTCTATATCATTGACATTCGGATTAAAATTGGAGATATAATTAGATTGGTTAGATCTCACCGGATTATTTATGGATTGTAACGCATCGACGATGCGATTAGTAGCCCTGAAGTGGTCCACCGTTGCACTCGCAAACCGCTCCGGTGAGGACGAGGCTACTGAAGCCGGTAGCCTTGCACGCCCTTGAGGCGTACTCGCAGGCTCGGCCACCGCCGCGTGCTCTGCGCCGACGGCCGCCACAGGCGCTGCAGACTCGGCTAACATCGCTGTAGGAGCACAGCCACTCGGCTCTCTTCGTTGAGACGAAGCCGTGTGGTGTTGTTCTTCTAGTGACACCAATTCACCATGCCTGTTGACATACTTCTAGGACACGCGAGTTTTACCATCGATTAAGCTCACCTCGGTCTATTTCTGCACACCAATGTTGTACAAATTGGAATCGAAATTAAAAAAAGGTAAAAATCTTGCCTAAATCTACCCGTGTTATTAATGGAATGAATCACATCTACAATACGCTCGGTAATGGTAAAATCATTGAGGTATAATCATATTACTTCAATGGGTAAAATGCACCGACGCATCCACCTCACTACTACGACGTGACGATTTGGATCGAGAACGTCGGCGTCGACTAACTTCTCGAGTAGACAATACATGGTCACGCGATCGCGATGTCGTATACTTATTAAGGGAACTTAACCTACAACGTAGTGACAACGGAAGACGTACACTATGTGAAACCGTGCGATTCGCAGATCGCGAGGCATTGCGCCCTAATAATCGTGTTTGCCGGCGCCGCGATTGCGATATTTCGTTCACGTTTTACATGACACTAAGACATGATCACCAGATCCCGCCATGTGTTCACTCGAATGCGCTGGAGTAGCCCTAGATCTATTTTCTAACGCACTAAGACGAGTTATCATTGTTTTCACTTCGAGCCTCAACCTAGTATTCTCGTCAGGAGATCGTTCACGACGCCTACTATCACTCCGATTACGGTCACTGTGACTGTCGCGATGCTGAAAGTCATCACGACGCTCATGACCATCGTGACAACCACGGCTATTGCGACGACACACATTACTACTACCACCTACTACTACCTACGTATTGCGTATCAAAACGAAACTAAATTAAACAAATAACCGGTAAATCAAATAACGTAACCGAACACTTAACAAAAACCACTTGTACACCGATAAGAATACAACAGAACGACCGAAAGGAACTAAAATACCGATGTACTCACAAATCACCACCAAATATTGCAACTAACTTGCACACTCGCTAAAAATAAAACTTCAAATAAAAAAAACCCGACTGCGTAAAATACTCTTATTATAAACTAAAAAGAATAAAACAATTTACTAGCTTTCATTTGATACCCATATTGCTACAGTAAGAAAAAAAATTCAACTCCCCTCCTTCATTCCGCTATTTGCGGGCGCCATTTTGAAAATTTATATAGCCTATGTCACTACTACAGCTTAGACAAATACAACGACACCTCATTTGTCAAAAACCGTCCAGCCGTTTGGGCTGTAGGCGTGCCAAAGAAATGGACATACATACATACATACATACATACATACATACATACATACATACATACATACATACATATACAGGGTGTCCCAGAACTCAACGTCAAGCCAAAACAGGGTGACAGGATTGATTGTAAGCATCGTGAGAAAAATCAGAAAAAAAATCTATCCCATGCAGTTTGGAAATTATGGGCATTTAAGCAAAACTTAGAAATTTGGTCAAACTGTAACCATTTTTCGGTTATTGTGGTTAATTTTTATTATTTTTGTTCATTTAAACTTTGAAATTGTAACCATAAATAACATTTCTAGAACCACAATCAAAAATAATGACACAATTGCCCCAAGTTTTCTAGAATTAAGACTTTTTGTTAAACTATGAATTTAAAATTTTCAAAATTTGTCGACTTTGAAAGGCCCTCCTTTAAAAAAAATGTACTAAAGTGCCTTGGCAAGTACCATTAAAAGTTCGCGCATTTAATCAGGATTGTAAAATGGTACAATACTTGTTAGTTTCATACTAAAAAAAAACTAGTAAAAAAATAAAAACCTCAAGTAACCCGATTTTTGCTAACCCATTATACTCAGTTCAAATGTTTTTTATTCGTACGAGCTCTTGGTAGGTTCTTAATTTAACGGCAAAATGATGAGAGATATGGATAGTGGACATGTTTGTCATTAGCGAACGAGACAGAGAGTGACGCCGCTTTTACCAAAGTCAACGAAAGTAAGTAAAATTAATAAAATAATGAAAAATCTCGACTTAGTTTAGTTTAGGTTTATTAGAATAAAAGGAAATAACATTTTTTATTACAATAAATGTTCAAATTGTTTGCCATCAGCCTCAATACACGCTCTACATCTTCTTAAAAAAGATCTATTTATTAGCCGGGCATATCCTCGAGAGTTGATGTCCTCAGCAGCTTGAGAAATTCGTTCACGCAGTTCGGCTACGCTGTCAATGGGCTTTGAATAAACTTTTTCTTTGAGAACGCCCCAATAAAAAAAATCCAGTGGATTTAAATCTGGGGAACGGGCTGGCCACGAGATAGTGCCTGAACGTCCAATCCACCTTCCCGGATATTCCTGGTTAAGGAAATCTTTGACTTGCACTGCGTAATGCGCTGGGCAGCCATCTTGTTGATACCACATGTGGCGACGATCTGTTAGGGGTACGTCCTCTAACAAAGTTGGTAAATTTTCTCGTAAAAAATGTAGGTAATTCGTGGCATTCAAGTTCTCAGGCAGCTCAAAAGGCCCAACAACTTTGCCGTTTAAAATTCCGGTCCACAGGTTTACCTTAAAGCGATACTGGGATCTGTCTTCTCGCATTAAATATGGATTCGACACATGCCACTCGTGAAAATTGTGTAAGTTTATGTAACCATCTTTTTTAAATGTAGTTTCATCAGACCAGAGAACTTTTTGGATGAATTGGGGATTTTCATTATGCCTCTGTAGCATTGTTCTACAAAATGATATCCTTTCAGGATAATCTCGAGGAAGAAGACTTTGAACTCGTTGTGCGTGAAACGGATGCATTTCGACTTTTTGTAAAATACGATGTGCTGTGCTTTTGGGTATTCCCGTTCTTTCTTCAATTCCACGAACTGAAATACTTGGGTCATCTGCTACCTCTTGCAACACTTCCTCCTCGTTAGGAAAGTGAGCTCTACCTCCAGCCCGTATTTGATTCGGGAAATGGCCGTACTCCGTGAGTGAACGGTGCACATTAACAAACACGTGGTGATCGGGATAGAGCTCTAAATTTGGATATCTTTCACGATAAAGTCTAGCGGCGGCACTTGCGTTGCATCTGCATTCTCCATAAATGAGATGCATGTTCGCATATTCATGTGAAGTGTAGCGCGTAGGCATGGTAGATAATAAAGATGCCAACACAAAAATCCAATTCCAAAAGAGAGAAGCCAAAGTTGTCAGAACTAAATCAACACAAGCGAATACGGAGAGGTGCGCAGTAGACGAATGAGCGAAACGTACTAACAGTCAACGGTGTCAGGCGCATCTCCGTCTAGTGAGACGTTACGTCTCGCTCACAGTGGCGTGGCGTCACTATCTGTCTCGCTCGCTCATGGCAAACATGTACACTATCCATCTCTCTCATCATTTTGCCGTTAAATTAAGAACCTACCAAGAGCTGGTACGAATAAAAAACATTTGAACTGAGTATAATGGGTTAGCAAAAATCGGGTTACTTGAGGTTTTTATTTTTTTACTAGTTTTTTTTTAGTAAAAAACTAACAAGTATTGTACCA
>JAUPFZ010000028.1:12960000-12961252 GCA_036937285.1 Euphydryas editha
GTTAGGGTAGGTTAGGTGAGGTAGGTTAGGGTAGGTGGGTGAGGTAGGGTGGTGGGGAGGTTAGGTGAGGTGAGGGTAGGTGTGGGTGGGTGGGTTGGGGGGTGTGGGGAGGGGTGGGTGGGGTGGGTTGGGGTGGGGTGGGGTGGGGTGGGGTGGGGAGGGGTGGGGTGGGGGGGTGGGGTAGGGTGGGGTGGGGTGGGTGTGGGTTGGGGTGGGTTGGGGTGGGGTGGGTGGGGTGGGGTGGGTGGGGTGGGATGGGGTGGGGTGGGGTGGGTAGGGGAGGGGTGGGTGTGGTGGGGTGGGGTGGGGTGGGGTGGTGGGGTGGGTGGGGTGGGGTGGGGTGGGGTGGGGTGGGGTGGGTGGGGTGGTGTGGGGGTGGGTGGGGTGGGGTGGGGTGGGTGGGGTGGGGTGGGTGGGGGGGGTGGGGTGGGGTGGGGTGGTGGGTGGGGTGGGGTGGGGTGGGGTGGGGTGGGGAGGGGTGGGGTGGGGTGGGGTGGGGTGGGGTGGGGTGGGGTGGGGTGGGGTGGGGTGGGGTGGGGTGGGGTGGGGTGGGGTGGGGTGGGGTGGGGTGGGGTGGGGTGGGGTGGGTGGGGTGGGGTGGGGTGGGGTGGGGTGGGGGGGGGTGGGGTGGGGGTGGAGGGTGAGGGGTGGGAGGGTGGGGGGTGGGGTGGGGTGGGTGGTGGGGTGGGGTGGGGTGGGTGGGGTGGGGTGGGGTGGGGTGGGTGGGTGGGGTGGGGTGGAGGGTTGGGGTGGGGTTGGGGTGGGGTGGGTGGGTGGGTGGGGTGGGGTGGGTGGGGTGGGGGGTGGGGGTGGTGAGGAGAGGGGGAAGAGGAAGCAGGGGGAGGGGGGGGGTGTGTGTGAGTTAAGTTAACGTTAAGTTAAGTAAGTTAAGTTAACGTTAAGTTAAGTTAAAGTTAAGTTACAAAGTTAAGTTAAGCTATAAGTTAAGTTAAGTTAAGTTAAAGTTAAGTTAAGTTAAGTAAGTTAAGTTAAGTTAAGTTAAGTTAAGTTAAGTTAAGTTAAGTTAAGTTAAGTTAGCAGTTAAGTTAAGTAGAAAGTTAAGTTAAGTTAAGTTAAGTTAAAGTTAAAGTTTAAGTAAGTTAAGTTAAGTTAAGTTAAGTTAAGTTAAGTTAAGTTAAGTAAGTTAAGTTAAGTTAAGTTAAGTTAAAGTTAAGTTAAGTTAAGTTAAGTAAGTTAAGTTCAAGTTAAGTTAAGTTAAGTCAAGTCTAAGTTAAGTTCAAGTACGTAAGTT
>JAUPFZ010000029.1:0-42500 GCA_036937285.1 Euphydryas editha
CTAACCTAACCTAACCTAACCTAACCTAACCTAACCTAACCTAACCTAACCTAACCTAACCTAACCTAACCTAACCTAACCTAACCTAACCTAACCTAACCTAACCTAACCTAACCTAACCTAACCTAACCTAACCTAACCTAACCTAACCTAACCTAACCTAACCTAACCTAACCTAACCTAACCTAACCTAACCTAACCTAACCTAACCTAACCTAACCTAACCTAACCTAACCTAACCTAACCTAACCTAACCTAACCTAACCTAACCTAACCTAACCTAACCTAACCTAACCTAACCTAACCTAACCTAACCTAACCTAACCTAACCTAACCTAACCTAACCTAACCTAACCTAACCTAACCTAACCTAACCTAACCTAACCTAACCTAACCTAACCTAACCTAACCTAACCTAACCTAACCTAACCTAACCTAACCTAACCTAACCTAACCTAACCTAACCTAACCTAACCTAACCTAACCTAACCTAACCTAACCTAACCTAACCTAACCTAACCTAACCTAACCTAACCTAACCTAACCTAACCTAACCTAACCTAACCTAACCTAACCTAACCTAACCTAACCTAACCTAACCTAACCTAACCTAACCTAACCTAACCTAACCTAACCTAACCTAACCTAACCTAACCTAACCTAACCTAACCTAACCTAACCTAACCTAACCTAACCTAACCTAACCTAACCTAACCTAACCTAACCTAACCTAACCTAACCTAACCTAACCTAACCTAACCTAACCTAACCTAACCTAACCTAACCTAACCTAACCTAACCTAACCTAACCTAACCTAACCTAACCTAACCTAACCTAACCTAACCTAACCTAACCTAACCTAACCTAACCTAACCTAACCTAACCTAACCTAACCTAACCTAACCTAACCTAACCTAACCTAACCTAACCTAACCTAACCTAACCTAACCTAACCTAACCTAACCTAACCTAACCTAACCTAACCTAACCTAACCTAACCTAACCTAACCTAACCTAACCTAACCTAACCTAACCTAACCTAACCTAACCTAACCTAACCTAACCTAACCTAACCTAACCTAACCTAACCTAACCTAACCTAACCTAACCTAACCTAACCTAACCTAACCTAACCTAACCTAACCTAACCTAACCTAACCTAACCTAACCTAACCTAACCTAACCTAACCTAACCTAACCTAACCTAACCTAACCTAACCTAACCTAACCTAACCTAACCTAACCTAACCTAACCTAACCTAACCTAACCTAACCTAACCTAACCTAACCTAACCTAACCTAACCTAACCTAACCTAACCTAACCTAACCTAACCTAACCTAACCTAACCTAACCTAACCTACCTAACCTAACCTAACCTAACCTAACCTAACCTAACCTAACCTAACCTAACCTAACCTAACCTAACCTAACCTAACCTAACCTAACCTAACCTAACCTAACCTAACCTAACCTAACCTAACCTAACCTAACCTAACCTAACCTAACCTAACCTAACCTAACCTAACCTAACCTAACCTAACCTAACCTAACCTAACCTAACCTAACCTAACCTAACCTAACCTAACCTAACCTAACCTAACCTAACCTAACCTAACCTAACCTAACCTAACCTAACCTAACCTAACCTAACCTAACCTAACCTAACCTAACCTAACCTAACCTAACCTAACCTAACCTAACCTAACCTAACCTAACCTAACCTAACCTAACCTAACCTAACCTAACCTAACCTAACCTAACCTAACCTAACCTAACCTAACCTAACCTAACCTAACCTAACCTAACCTAACCTAACCTAACCTAACCTAACCTAACCTAACCTAACCTAACCTAACCTAACCTAACCTAACCTAACCTAACCTAACCTAACCTAACCTAACCTAACCTAACCTAACCTAACCTAACCTAACCTAACCTAACCTAACCTAACCTAACCTAACCTAACCTAACCTAACCTAACCTAACCTAACCTAACCTAACCTAACCTAACCTAACCTAACCTAACCTAACCTAACCTAACCTAACCTAACCTAACCTAACCTAACCTAACCTAACCTAACCTAACCTAACCTAACCTAACCTAACCTAACCTAACCTAACCTAACCTAACCTAACCTAACCTAACCTAACCTAACCTAACCTAACCTAACCTAACCTAACCTAACCTAACCTAACCTAACCTAACCTAACCTAACCTAACCTAACCTAACCTAACCTAACCTAACCTAACCTAACCTAACCTAACCTAACCTAACCTAACCTAACCTAACCTAACCTAACCTAACCTAACCTAACCTAACCTAACCTAACCTAACCTAACCTAACCTAACCTAACCTAACCTAACCTAACCTAACCTAACCTAACCTAACCTAACCTAACCTAACCTAACCTAACCTAACCTAACCTAACCTAACCTAACCTAACCTAACCTAACCTAACCTAACCTAACCTAACCTAACCTAACCTAACCTAACCTAACCTAACCTAACCTAACCTAACCTAACCTAACCTAACCTAACCTAACCTAACCTAACCTAACCTAACCTAACCTAACCTAACCTAACCTAACCTAACCTAACCTAACCTAACCTAACCTAACCTAACCTAACCTAACCTAACCTAACCTAACCTAACCTAACCTAACCTAACCTAACCTAACCTAACCTAACCTAACCTAACCTAACCTAACCTAACCTAACCTAACCTAACCTAACCTAACCTAACCTAACCTAACCTAACCTAACCTAACCTAACCTAACCTAACCTAACCTAACCTAACCTAACCTAACCTAACCTAACCTAACCTAACCTAACCTAACCTAACCTAACCTAACCTAACCTAACCTAACCTAACCTAACCTAACCTAACCTAACCTAACCTAACCTAACCTAACCTAACCTAACCTAACCTAACCTAACCTAACCTAACCTAACCTAACCTAACCTAACCTAACCTAACCTAACCTAACCTAACCTAACCTAACCTAACCTAACCTAACCTAACCTAACCTAACCTAACCTAACCTAACCTAACCTAACCTAACCTAACCTAACCTAACCTAACCTAACCTAACCTAACCTAACCTAACCTAACCTAACCTAACCTAACCTAACCTAACCTAACCTAACCTAACCTAACCTAACCTAACCTAACCTAACCTAACCTAACCTAACCTAACCTAACCTAACCTAACCTAACCTAACCTAACCTAACCTAACCTAACCTAACCTAACCTAACCTAACCTAACCTAACCTAACCTAACCTAACCTAACCTAACCTAACCTAACCTAACCTAACCTAACCTAACCTAACCTAACCTAACCTAACCTAACCTAACCTAACCTAACCTAACCTAACCTAACCTAACCTAACCTAACCTAACCTAACCTAACCTAACCTAACCTAACCTAACCTAACCTAACCTAACCTAACCTAACCTAACCTAACCTAACCTAACCTAACCTAACCTAACCTAACCTAACCTAACCTAACCTAACCTAACCTAACCTAACCTAACCTAACCTAACCTAACCTAACCTAACCTAACCTAACCTAACCTAACCTAACCTAACCTAACCTAACCTAACCTAACCTAACCTAACCTAACCTAACCTAACCTAACCTAACCTAACCTAACCTAACCTAACCTAACCTAACCTAACCTAACCTAACCTAACCTAACCTAACCTAACCTAACCTAACCTAACCTAACCTAACCTAACCTAACCTAACCTAACCTAACCTAACCTAACCTAACCTAACCTAACCTAACCTAACCTAACCTAACCTAACCTAACCTAACCTAACCTAACCTAACCTAACCTAACCTAACCTAACCTAACCTAACCTAACCTAACCTAACCTAACCTAACCTAACCTAACCTAACCTAACCTAACCTAACCTAACCTAACCTAACCTAACCTAACCTAACCTAACCTAACCTAACCTAACCTAACCTAACCTAACCTAACCTAACCTAACCTAACCTAACCTAACCTAACCTAACCTAACCTAACCTAACCTAACCTAACCTAACCTAACCTAACCTAACCTAACCTAACCTAACCTAACCTAACCTAACCTAACCTAACCTAACCTAACCTAACCTAACCTAACCTAACCTAACCTAACCTAACCTAACCTAACCTAACCTAACCTAACCTAACCTAACCTAACCTAACCTAACCTAACCTAACCTAACCTAACCTAACCTAACCTAACCTAACCTAACCTAACCTAACCTAACCTAACCTAACCTAACCTAACCTAACCTAACCTAACCTAACCTAACCTAACCTAACCTAACCTAACCTAACCTAACCTAACCTAACCTAACCTAACCTAACCTAACCTAACCTAACCTAACCTAACCTAACCTAACCTAACCTAACCTAACCTAACCTAACCTAACCTAACCTAACCTAACCTAACCTAACCTAACCTAACCTAACCTAACCTAACCTAACCTAACCTAACCTAACCTAACCTAACCTAACCTAACCTAACCTAACCTAACCTAACCTAACCTAACCTAACCTAACCTAACCTAACCTAACCTAACCTAACCTAACCTAACCTAACCTAACCTAACCTAACCTAACCTAACCTAACCTAACCTAACCTAACCTAACCTAACCTAACCTAACCTAACCTAACCTAACCTAACCTAACCTAACCTAACCTAACCTAACCTAACCTAACCTAACCTAACCTAACCTAACCTAACCTAACCTAACCTAACCTAACCTAACCTAACCTAACCTAACCTAACCTAACCTAACCTAACCTAACCTAACCTAACCTAACCTAACCTAACCTAACCTAACCTAACCTAACCTAACCTAACCTAACCTAACCTAACCTAACCTAACCTAACCTAACCTAACCTAACCTAACCTAACCTAACCTAACCTAACCTAACCTAACCTAACCTAACCTAACCTAACCTAACCTAACCTAACCTAACCTAACCTAACCTAACCTAACCTAACCTAACCTAACCTAACCTAACCTAACCTAACCTAACCTAACCTAACCTAACCTAACCTAACCTAACCTAACCTAACCTAACCTAACCTAACCTAACCTAACCTAACCTAACCTAACCTAACCTAACCTAACCTAACCTAACCTAACCTAACCTAACCTAACCTAACCTAACCTAACCTAACCTAACCTAACCTAACCTAACCTAACCTAACCTAACCTAACCTAACCTAACCTAACCTAACCTAACCTAACCTAACCTAACCTAACCTAACCTAACCTAACCTAACCTAACCTAACCTAACCTAACCTAACCTAACCTAACCTAACCTAACCTAACCTAACCTAACCTAACCTAACCTAACCTAACCTAACCTAACCTAACCTAACCTAACCTAACCTAACCTAACCTAACCTAACCTAACCTAACCTAACCTAACCTAACCTAACCTAACCTAACCTAACCTAACCTAACCTAACCTAACCTAACCTAACCTAACCTAACCTAACCTAACCTAACCTAACCTAACCTAACCTAACCTAACCTAACCTAACCTAACCTAACCTAACCTAACCTAACCTAACCTAACCTAACCTAACCTAACCTAACCTAACCTAACCTAACCTAACCTAACCTAACCTAACCTAACCTAACCTAACCTAACCTAACCTAACCTAACCTAACCTAACCTAACCTAACCTAACCTAACCTAACCTAACCTAACCTAACCTAACCTAACCTAACCTAACCTAACCTAACCTAACCTAACCTAACCTAACCTAACCTAACCTAACCTAACCTAACCTAACCTAACCTAACCTAACCTAACCTAACCTAACCTAACCTAACCTAACCTAACCTAACCTAACCTAACCTAACCTAACCTAACCTAACCTAACCTAACCTAACCTAACCTAACCTAACCTAACCTAACCTAACCTAACCTAACCTAACCTAACCTAACCTAACCTAACCTAACCTAACCTAACCTAACCTAACCTAACCTAACCTAACCTAACCTAACCTAACCTAACCTAACCTAACCTAACCTAACCTAACCTAACCTAACCTAACCTAACCTAACCTAACCTAACCTAACCTAACCTAACCTAACCTAACCTAACCTAACCTAACCTAACCTAACCTAACCTAACCTAACCTAACCTAACCTAACCTAACCTAACCTAACCTAACCTAACCTAACCTAACCTAACCTAACCTAACCTAACCTAACCTAACCTAACCTAACCTAACCTAACCTAACCTAACCTAACCTAACCTAACCTAACCTAACCTAACCTAACCTAACCTAACCTAACCTAACCTAACCTAACCTAACCTAACCTAACCTAACCTAACCTAACCTAACCTAACCTAACCTAACCTAACCTAACCTAACCTAACCTAACCTAACCTAACCTAACCTAACCTAACCTAACCTAACCTAACCTAACCTAACCTAACCTAACCTAACCTAACCTAACCTAACCTAACCTAACCTAACCTAACCTAACCTAACCTAACCTAACCTAACCTAACCTAACCTAACCTAACCTAACCTAACCTAACCTAACCTAACCTAACCTAACCTAACCTAACCTAACCTAACCTAACCTAACCTAACCTAACCTAACCTAACCTAACCTAACCTAACCTAACCTAACCTAACCTAACCTAACCTAACCTAACCTAACCTAACCTAACCTAACCTAACCTAACCTAACCTAACCTAACCTAACCTAACCTAACCTAACCTAACCTAACCTAACCTAACCTAACCTAACCTAACCTAACCTAACCTAACCTAACCTAACCTAACCTAACCTAACCTAACCTAACCTAACCTAACCTAACCTAACCTAACCTAACCTAACCTAACCTAACCTAACCTAACCTAACCTAACCTAACCTAACCTAACCTAACCTAACCTAACCTAACCTAACCTAACCTAACCTAACCTAACCTAACCTAACCTAACCTAACCTAACCTAACCTAACCTAACCTAACCTAACCTAACCTAACCTAACCTAACCTAACCTAACCTAACCTAACCTAACCTAACCTAACCTAACCTAACCTAACCTAACCTAACCTAACCTAACCTAACCTAACCTAACCTAACCTAACCTAACCTAACCTAACCTAACCTAACCTAACCTAACCTAACCTAACCTAACCTAACCTAACCTAACCTAACCTAACCTAACCTAACCTAACCTAACCTAACCTAACCTAACCTAACCTAACCTAACCTAACCTAACCTAACCTAACCTAACCTAACCTAACCTAACCTAACCTAACCTAACCTAACCTAACCTAACCTAACCTAACCTAACCTAACCTAACCTAACCTAACCTAACCTAACCTAACCTAACCTAACCTAACCTAACCTAACCTAACCTAACCTAACCTAACCTAACCTAACCTAACCTAACCTAACCTAACCTAACCTAACCTAACCTAACCTAACCTAACCTAACCTAACCTAACCTAACCTAACCTAACCTAACCTAACCTAACCTAACCTAACCTAACCTAACCTAACCTAACCTAACCTAACCTAACCTAACCTAACCTAACCTAACCTAACCTAACCTAACCTAACCTAACCTAACCTAACCTAACCTAACCTAACCTAACCTAACCTAACCTAACCTAACCTAACCTAACCTAACCTAACCTAACCTAACCTAACCTAACCTAACCTAACCTAACCTAACCTAACCTAACCTAACCTAACCTAACCTAACCTAACCTAACCTAACCTAACCTAACCTAACCTAACCTAACCTAACCTAACCTAACCTAACCTAACCTAACCTAACCTAACCTAACCTAACCTAACCTAACCTAACCTAACCTAACCTAACCTAACCTAACCTAACCTAACCTAACCTAACCTAACCTAACCTAACCTAACCTAACCTAACCTAACCTAACCTAACCTAACCTAACCTAACCTAACCTAACCTAACCTAACCTAACCTAACCTAACCTAACCTAACCTAACCTAACCTAACCTAACCTAACCTAACCTAACCTAACCTAACCTAACCTAACCTAACCTAACCTAACCTAACCTAACCTAACCTAACCTAACCTAACCTAACCTAACCTAACCTAACCTAACCTAACCTAACCTAACCTAACCTAACCTAACCTAACCTAACCTAACCTAACCTAACCTAACCTAACCTAACCTAACCTAACCTAACCTAACCTAACCTAACCTAACCTAACCTAACCTAACCTAACCTAACCTAACCTAACCTAACCTAACCTAACCTAACCTAACCTAACCTAACCTAACCTAACCTAACCTAACCTAACCTAACCTAACCTAACCTAACCTAACCTAACCTAACCTAACCTAACCTAACCTAACCTAACCTAACCTAACCTAACCTAACCTAACCTAACCTAACCTAACCTAACCTAACCTAACCTAACCTAACCTAACCTAACCTAACCTAACCTAACCTAACCTAACCTAACCTAACCTAACCTAACCTAACCTAACCTAACCTAACCTAACCTAACCTAACCTAACCTAACCTAACCTAACCTAACCTAACCTAACCTAACCTAACCTAACCTAACCTAACCTAACCTAACCTAACCTAACCTAACCTAACCTAACCTAACCTAACCTAACCTAACCTAACCTAACCTAACCTAACCTAACCTAACCTAACCTAACCTAACCTAACCTAACCTAACCTAACCTAACCTAACCTAACCTAACCTAACCTAACCTAACCTAACCTAACCTAACCTAACCTAACCTAACCTAACCTAACCTAACCTAACCTAACCTAACCTAACCTAACCTAACCTAACCTAACCTAACCTAACCTAACCTAACCTAACCTAACCTAACCTAACCTAACCTAACCTAACCTAACCTAACCTAACCTAACCTAACCTAACCTAACCTAACCTAACCTAACCTAACCTAACCTAACCTAACCTAACCTAACCTAACCTAACCTAACCTAACCTAACCTAACCTAACCTAACCTAACCTAACCTAACCTAACCTAACCTAACCTAACCTAACCTAACCTAACCTAACCTAACCTAACCTAACCTAACCTAACCTAACCTAACCTAACCTAACCTAACCTAACCTAACCTAACCTAACCTAACCTAACCTAACCTAACCTAACCTAACCTAACCTAACCTAACCTAACCTAACCTAACCTAACCTAACCTAACCTAACCTAACCTAACCTAACCTAACCTAACCTAACCTAACCTAACCTAACCTAACCTAACCTAACCTAACCTAACCTAACCTAACCTAACCTAACCTAACCTAACCTAACCTAACCTAACCTAACCTAACCTAACCTAACCTAACCTAACCTAACCTAACCTAACCTAACCTAACCTAACCTAACCTAACCTAACCTAACCTAACCTAACCTAACCTAACCTAACCTAACCTAACCTAACCTAACCTAACCTAACCTAACCTAACCTAACCTAACCTAACCTAACCTAACCTAACCTAACCTAACCTAACCTAACCTAACCTAACCTAACCTAACCTAACCTAACCTAACCTAACCTAACCTAACCTAACCTAACCTAACCTAACCTAACCTAACCTAACCTAACCTAACCTAACCTAACCTAACCTAACCTAACCTAACCTAACCTAACCTAACCTAACCTAACCTAACCTAACCTAACCTAACCTAACCTAACCTAACCTAACCTAACCTAACCTAACCTAACCTAACCTAACCTAACCTAACCTAACCTAACCTAACCTAACCTAACCTAACCTAACCTAACCTAACCTAACCTAACCTAACCTAACCTAACCTAACCTAACCTAACCTAACCTAACCTAACCTAACCTAACCTAACCTAACCTAACCTAACCTAACCTAACCTAACCTAACCTAACCTAACCTAACCTAACCTAACCTAACCTAACCTAACCTAACCTAACCTAACCTAACCTAACCTAACCTAACCTAACCTAACCTAACCTAACCTAACCTAACCTAACCTAACCTAACCTAACCTAACCTAACCTAACCTAACCTAACCTAACCTAACCTAACCTAACCTAACCTAACCTAACCATAACCTAACCTAACCTAACCTAACCTAACCTAACCTAACCTAACCTAACCTAACCTAACCTAACCTAACCTAACCTAACCTAACCTAACCTAACCTAACCTAACCTAACCTAACCTAACCTAACCTAACCTAACCTAACCTAACCTAACCTAACCTAACCTAACCTAACCTAACCTAACCTAACCTAACCTAACCTAACCTAACCTAACCTAACCTAACCTAACCTAACCTAACCTAACCTAACCTAACCTAACCTAACCTAACCTAACCTAACCTAACCTAACCTAACCTAACCTAACCTAACCTAACCTAACCTAACCTAACCTAACCTAACCTAACCTAACCTAACCTAACCTAACCTAACCTAACCTAACCTAACCTAACCTAACCTAACCTAACCTAACCTAACCTAACCTAACCTAACCTAACCTAACCTAACCTAACCTAACCTAACCTAACCTAACCTAACCTAACCTAACCTAACCTAACCTAACCTAACCTAACCTAACCTAACCTAACCTAACCTAACCTAACCTAACCTAACCTAACCTAACCTAACCTAACCTAACCTAACCTAACCTAACCTAACCTAACCTAACCTAACCTAACCTAACCTAACCTAACCTAACCTAACCTAACCTAACCTAACCTAACCTAACCTAACCTAACCTAACCTAACCTAACCTAACCTAACCTAACCTAACCTAACCTAACCTAACCTAACCTAACCTAACCTAACCTAACCTAACCTAACCTAACCTAACCTAACCTAACCTAACCTAACCTAACCTAACCTAACCTAACCTAACCTAACCTAACCTAACCTAACCTAACCTAACCTAACCTAACCTAACCTAACCTAACCTAACCTAACCTAACCTAACCTAACCTAACCTAACCTAACCTAACCTAACCTAACCTAACCTAACCTAACCTAACCTAACCTAACCTAACCTAACCTAACCTAACCTAACCTAACCTAACCTAACCTAACCTAACCTAACCTAACCTAACCTAACCTAACCTAACCTAACCTAACCTAACCTAACCTAACCTAACCTAACCTAACCTAACCTAACCTAACCTAACCTAACCTAACCTAACCTAACCTAACCTAACCTAACCTAACCTAACCTAACCTAACCTAACCTAACCTAACCTAACCTAACCTAACCTAACCTAACCTAACCTAACCTAACCTAACCTAACCTAACCTAACCTAACCTAACCTAACCTAACCTAACCTAACCTAACCTAACCTAACCTAACCTAACCTAACCTAACCTAACCTAACCTAACCTAACCTAACCTAACCTAACCTAACCTAACCTAACCTAACCTAACCTAACCTAACCTAACCTAACCTAACCTAACCTAACCTAACCTAACCTAACCTAACCTAACCTAACCTAACCTAACCTAACCTAACCTAACCTAACCTAACCTAACCTAACCTAACCTAACCTAACCTAACCTAACCTAACCTAACCTAACCTAACCTAACCTAACCTAACCTAACCTAACCTAACCTAACCTAACCTAACCTAACCTAACCTAACCTAACCTAACCTAACCTAACCTAACCTAACCTAACCTAACCTAACCTAACCTAACCTAACCTAACCTAACCTAACCTAACCTAACCTAACCTAACCTAACCTAACCTAACCTAACCTAACCTAACCTAACCTAACCTAACCTAACCTAACCTAACCTAACCTAACCTAACCTAACCTAACCTAACCTAACCTAACCTAACCTAACCTAACCTAACCTAACCTAACCTAACCTAACCTAACCTAACCTAACCTAACCTAACCTAACCTAACCTAACCTAACCTAACCTAACCTAACCTAACCTAACCTAACCTAACCTAACCTAACCTAACCTAACCTAACCTAACCTAACCTAACCTAACCTAACCTAACCTAACCTAACCTAACCTAACCTAACCTAACCTAACCTAACCTAACCTAACCTAACCTAACCTAACCTAACCTAACCTAACCTAACCTAACCTAACCTAACCTAACCTAACCTAACCTAACCTAACCTAACCTAACCTAACCTAACCTAACCTAACCTAACCTAACCTAACCTAACCTAACCTAACCTAACCTAACCTAACCTAACCTAACCTAACCTAACCTAACCTAACCTAACCTAACCTAACCTAACCTAACCTAACCTAACCTAACCTAACCTAACCTAACCTAACCTAACCTAACCTAACCTAACCTAACCTAACCTAACCTAACCTAACCTAACCTAACCTAACCTAACCTAACCTAACCTAACCTAACCTAACCTAACCTAACCTAACCTAACCTAACCTAACCTAACCTAACCTAACCTAACCTAACCTAACCTAACCTAACCTAACCTAACCTAACCTAACCTAACCTAACCTAACCTAACCTAACCTAACCTAACCTAACCTAACCTAACCTAACCTAACCTAACCTAACCTAACCTAACCTAACCTAACCTAACCTAACCTAACCTAACCTAACCTAACCTAACCTAACCTAACCTAACCTAACCTAACCTAACCTAACCTAACCTAACCTAACCTAACCTAACCTAACCTAACCTAACCTAACCTAACCTAACCTAACCTAACCTAACCTAACCTAACCTAACCTAACCTAACCTAACCTAACCTAACCTAACCTAACCTAACCTAACCTAACCTAACCTAACCTAACCTAACCTAACCTAACCTAACCTAACCTAACCTAACCTAACCTAACCTAACCTAACCTAACCTAACCTAACCTAACCTAACCTAACCTAACCTAACCTAACCTAACCTAACCTAACCTAACCTAACCTAACCTAACCTAACCTAACCTAACCTAACCTAACCTAACCTAACCTAACCTAACCTAACCTAACCTAACCTAACCTAACCTAACCTAACCTAACCTAACCTAACCTAACCTAACCTAACCTAACCTAACCTAACCTAACCTAACCTAACCTAACCTAACCTAACCTAACCTAACCTAACCTAACCTAACCTAACCTAACCTAACCTAACCTAACCTAACCTAACCTAACCTAACCTAACCTAACCTAACCTAACCTACTAACCTAACCTAACCTAACCTAACCTAACCTAACCTAACCTAACCTAACCTAACCTAACCTAACCTAACCTAACCTAACCTAACCTAACCTAACCTAACCTAACCTAACCTAACCTAACCTAACCTAACCTAACCTAACCTAACCTAACCTAACCTAACCTAACCTAACCTAACCTAACCTAACCTAACCTAACCTAACCTAACCTAACCTAACCTAACCTAACCTAACCTAACCTAACCTAACCTAACCTAACCTAACCTAACCTAACCTAACCTAACCTAACCTAACCTAACCTAACCTAACCTAACCTAACCTAACCTAACCTAACCTAACCTAACCTAACCTAACCTAACCTAACCTAACCTAACCTAACCTAACCTAACCTAACCTAACCTAACCTAACCTACCTAACCTAACCTAACCTAACCTAACCTAACCTAACCTAACCTAACCTAACCTAACCTAACCTAACCTAACCTAACCTAACCTAACCTAACCTAACCTAACCTAACCTAACCTAACCTAACCTAACCTAACCTAACCTAACCTAACCTAACCTAACCTAACCTAACCTAACCTAACCTAACCTAACCTAACCTAACCTAACCTAACCTAACCTAACCTAACCTAACCTAACCTAACCTAACCTAACCTAACCTAACCTAACCTAACCTAACCTAACCTAACCTAACCTAACCTAACCTAACCTAACCTAACCTAACCTAACCTAACCTAACCTAACCTAACCTAACCTAACCTAACCTAACCTAACCTAACCTAACCTAACCTAACCTAACCTAACCTAACCTAACCTAACCTAACCTAACCTAACCTAACCTAACCTAACCTAACCTAACCTAACCTAACCTAACCTAACCTAACCTAACCTAACCTAACCTAACCTAACCTAACCTAACCTAACCTAACCTAACCTAACCTAACCTAACCTAACCTAACCTAACCTAACCTAACCTAACCTAACCTAACCTAACCTAACCTAACCTAACCTAACCTAACCTAACCTAACCTAACCTAACCTAACCTAACCTAACCTAACCTAACCTAACCTAACCTAACCTAACCTAACCTAACCTAACCTAACCTAACCTAACCTAACCTAACCTAACCTAACCTAACCTAACCTAACCTAACCTAACCTAACCTAACCTAACCTAACCTAACCTAACCTAACCTAACCTAACCTAACCTAACCTAACCTAACCTAACCTAACCTAACCTAACCTAACCTAACCTAACCTAACCTAACCTAACCTAACCTAACCTAACCTAACCTAACCTAACCTAACCTAACCTAACCTAACCTAACCTAACCTAACCTAACCTAACCTAACCTAACCTAACCTAACCTAACCTAACCTAACCTAACCTAACCTAACCTAACCTAACCTAACCTAACCTAACCTAACCTAACCTAACCTAACCTAACCTAACCTAACCTAACCTAACCTAACCTAACCTAACCTAACCTAACCTAACCTAACCTAACCTAACCTAACCTAACCTAACCTAACCTAACCTAACCTAACCTAACCTAACCTAACCTAACCTAACCTAACCTAACCTAACCTAACCTAACCTAACCTAACCTAACCTAACCTAACCTAACCTAACCTAACCTAACCTAACCTAACCTAACCTAACCTAACCTAACCTAACCTAACCTAACCTAACCTAACCTAACCTAACCTAACCTAACCTAACCTAACCTAACCTAACCTAACCTAACCTAACCTAACCTAACCTAACCTAACCTAACCTAACCTAACCTAACCTAACCTAACCTAACCTAACCTAACCTAACCTAACCTAACCTAACCTAACCTAACCTAACCTAACCTAACCTAACCTAACCTAACCTAACCTAACCTAACCTAACCTAACCTAACCTAACCTAACCTAACCTAACCTAACCTAACCTAACCTAACCTAACCTAACCTAACCTAACCTAACCTAACCTAACCTAACCTAACCTAACCTAACCTAACCTAACCTAACCTAACCTAACCTAACCTAACCTAACCTAACCTAACCTAACCTAACCTAACCTAACCTAACCTAACCTAACCTAACCTAACCTAACCTAACCTAACCTAACCTAACCTAACCTAACCTAACCTAACCTAACCTAACCTAACCTAACCTAACCTAACCTAACCTAACCTAACCTAACCTAACCTAACCTAACCTAACCTAACCTAACCTAACCTAACCTAACCTAACCTAACCTAACCTAACCTAACCTAACCTAACCTAACCTAACCTAACCTAACCTAACCTAACCTAACCTAACCTAACCTAACCTAACCTAACCTAACCTAACCTAACCTAACCTAACCTAACCTAACCTAACCTAACCTAACCTAACCTAACCTAACCTAACCTAACCTAACCTAACCTAACCTAACCTAACCTAACCTAACCTAACCTAACCTAACCTAACCTAACCTAACCTAACCTAACCTAACCTAACCTAACCTAACCTAACCTAACCTAACCTAACCTAACCTAACCTAACCTAACCTAACCTAACCTAACCTAACCTAACCTAACCTAACCTAACCTAACCTAACCTAACCTAACCTAACCTAACCTAACCTAACCTAACCTAACCTAACCTAACCTAACCTAACCTAACCTAACCTAACCTAACCTAACCTAACCTAACCTAACCTAACCTAACCTAACCTAACCTAACCTAACCTAACCTAACCTAACCTAACCTAACCTAACCTAACCTAACCTAACCTAACCTAACCTAACCTAACCTAACCTAACCTAACCTAACCTAACCTAACCTAACCTAACCTAACCTAACCTAACCTAACCTAACCTAACCTAACCTAACCTAACCTAACCTAACCTAACCTAACCTAACCTAACCTAACCTAACCTAACCTAACCTAACCTAACCTAACCTAACCTAACCTAACCTAACCTAACCTAACCTAACCTAACCTAACCTAACCTAACCTAACCTAACCTAACCTAACCTAACCTAACCTAACCTAACCTAACCTAACCTAACCTAACCTAACCTAACCTAACCTAACCTAACCTAACCTAACCTAACCTAACCTAACCTAACCTAACCTAACCTAACCTAACCTAACCTAACCTAACCTAACCTAACCTAACCTAACCTAACCTAACCTAACCTAACCTAACCTAACCTAACCTAACCTAACCTAACCTAACCTAACCTAACCTAACCTAACCTAACCTAACCTAACCTAACCTAACCTAACCTAACCTAACCTAACCTAACCTAACCTAACCTAACCTAACCTAACCTAACCTAACCTAACCTAACCTAACCTAACCTAACCTAACCTAACCTAACCTAACCTAACCTAACCTAACCTAACCTAACCTAACCTAACCTAACCTAACCTAACCTAACCTAACCTAACCTAACCTAACCTAACCTAACCTAACCTAACCTAACCTAACCTAACCTAACCTAACCTAACCTAACCTAACCTAACCTAACCTAACCTAACCTAACCTAACCTAACCTAACCTAACCTAACCTAACCTAACCTAACCTAACCTAACCTAACCTAACCTAACCTAACCTAACCTAACCTAACCTAACCTAACCTAACCTAACCTAACCTAACCTAACCTAACCTAACCTAACCTAACCTAACCTAACCTAACCTAACCTAACCTAACCTAACTAACCTAACCTAACCTAACCTAACCTAACCTAACCTAACCTAACCTAACCTAACCTAACCTAACCTAACCTAACCTAACCTAACCTAACCTAACCTAACCTAACCTAACCTAACCTAACCTAACCTAACCTAACCTAACCTAACCTAACCTAACCTAACCTAACCTAACCTAACCTAACCTAACCTAACCTAACCTAACCTAACCTAACCTAACCTAACCTAACCTAACTAACCTAACCTAACCTAACCTAACCTAACCTAACCTAACCTAACCTAACCTAACCTAACCTAACCTAACCTAACCTAACCTAACCTAACCTAACCTAACCTAACCTAACCTAACCTAACCTAACCTAACCTAACCTAACCTAACCTAACCTAACCTAACCTAACCTAACCTAACCTAACCTAACCTAACCTAACCTAACCTAACCTAACCTAACCTAACCTAACCTAACCTAACCTAACCTAACCTAACCTAACCTAACCTAACCTAACCTAACCTAACCTAACCTAACCTAACCTAACCTAACCTAACCTAACCTAACCTAACCTAACCTAACCTAACCTAACCTAACCTAACCTAACCTAACCTAACCTAACCTAACCTAACCTAACCTAACCTAACCTAACCTAACCTAACCTAACCTAACCTAACCTAACCTAACCTAACCTAACCTAACCTAACCTAACCTAACCTAACCTAACCTAACCTAACCTAACCTAACCTAACCTAACCTAACCTAACCTAACCTAACCTAACCTAACCTAACCTAACCTAACCTAACCTAACCTAACCTAACCTAACCTAACCTAACCTAACCTAACCTAACCTAACCTAACCTAACCTAACCTAACCTAACCTAACCTAACCTAACCTAACCTAACCTAACCTAACCTAACCTAACCTAACCTAACCTAACCTAACCTAACCTAACCTAACCTAACCTAACCTAACCTAACCTAACCTAACCTAACCTAACCTAACCTAACCTAACCTAACCTAACCTAACCTAACCTAACCTAACCTAACCTAACCTAACCTAACCTAACCTAACCTAACCTAACCTAACCTAACCTAACCTAACCTAACCTAACCTAACCTAACCTAACCTAACCTAACCTAACCTAACCTAACCTAACCTAACCTAACCTAACCTAACCTAACCTAACCTAACCTAACCTAACCTAACCTAACCTAACCTAACCTAACCTAACCTAACCTAACCTAACCTAACCTAACCTAACCTAACCTAACCTAACCTAACCTAACCTAACCTAACCTAACCTAACCTAACCTAACCTAACCTAACCTAACCTAACCTAACCTAACCTAACCTAACCTAACCTAACCTAACCTAACCTAACCTAACCTAACCTAACCTAACCTTTTTCCGCCGTCGAACGCAGTCGAGAGAGGACGTGCTACATGTTGTTGGAGTGCCGCTCCGCCCGATTTTTATCTTTAAAAATTCATAAAAGTGGTTAAAAGTGCATCGATTTCTGTGATTTTTATACCAAAAGTTGCGTTATTAAGTGTACTATCTGGTGACGGTTTTGGTTTTTCGCGCCACGTGCGCCAAGTGCGCGAAAAAAGCGCGCAAAGTGCAAAATTAAAAATTTTTAAAACTTTGGAAGCAAACGCTGCGCGAATAAGATCGACGACCTATATTTTTTATAGTGTCGTCGAACGCGCCTCTACGAGCTCTACAAAACGAGCCCTCACTCGGATTTTTTCCGTGCGTGCGCGCGGAATTATAATCAAAAAACCCCGGATCACAAAACCACGTGGTCCGGGTTGCAGACGTCTGACAGAGGTGATTCATACCTCAATCGAAGCGGCACACTGCGGGCAGCTCATCGGTGCTTCAAGCATATTTTTAAGGTTAGTGGTTTTGGAGAAATCGGATTTTAAAAAATTTTTTCAAAATTCAAAATTTAATATCTAAAAAAGTAAATCGACGACACCCCTTTATTTTTGTTGTTTTCTATAGTGTTTAGTGAGATCTAGCTGTGTACCAAATTTGAAAATTTTCGGCCCAGTAGTTTTTTAAATATAAATTTTTAAAAATTCGGGGTGTGCACGTGGGGGTGAAACCCTTTATCCGATTTCTTTGGAACCCCTCTTAAAAAATAGTTTATAGTTAGTTTAAGGCTGTAAATTTTTTGTAGAATTTTAAAATTAGTTTTAGTATTTTTTTATTGAGTTTTTATTGTAAAAAAGTGACTTTTTCCACCCTTAAAAATCGGGGGTTGATTTTAAAATTATTTGATAGGGTCCATCGTGTAGTAAACTTAAAGCCCTTTAAAACGAGCCCAAGCTCGACTAGTTTTGACCTAAAATAGCCGTTTTTAGAAAAAAGTAGACAACTGGTGGCCATATTGGCGGCCATATTAAAAAGTTTAAAACTGTTATAACTTGGGCTCTGGCCGTCGTATAAGCGTGCGGTTTTCTGTATACATAAGGTTAGGATAAGGGCTACACGCCTAGCACGTCAGCGACTCTAGATAGAGTCGACCACCCGAATCGAATTTTCAGGCTTAGCTCCTGATAGAGCTCGCGAGGGCCGACACGGAGAGCCGTCGCACGCGGTTCTGCGATTGGCGGTTCCCGAGATATTGAATTTTAAAATCCTGCGCAAAGTGCGCGGACGCCATTTTGGATTTTTTCGAGGCGCAATATCTCGGCAACCGCTGGTCGCAGCGCGACGCGGTTTGAACTGTGGTAGTTGCCGGGGCGAGGACTACGATCGTAGGGTACCGGGGACTCCATACGGAGTCATCGCAAAAATAATAAAAATAACCCCGGTTTCAGGTAGAGGGCGAAGAGCCCATTACGGAGAGCCGTCGCTCGTGTCTCTGCGACCAGCGGTTCGGGAGTTATTAATTTTCGAAATTTTGGTTACGGCGGAACCACCTTTCGGTCCGCCATCTTGAAAAAATTAAATTCGCGATATCTCGGGAACCGTTGGTCGTAGAGCGACGCGGTTTTTTCTGTTAGTTTTCCCCCGGTGACGACTATCAGCTGGTGCTGGTTCGGCGGCTCTACCTAGAGTCGTTGTAGAGACCCTCTGCAAATCGGCAGCGGAGGTGGTTTTATTTAGTTTTAAGATAGTTTTAGGGTATTTGAAGTGCTGTAGACTTTCTACAGCACTAATTTAGACAGGAACAGTCTTTGTTTTTGCTATATACAACCCGCTATTGCGGTAATTTTAATTGTGACATTTTGTTTATATTTTTATTTGACTTTTATTTTGTTTAGTTGACTTTTTATTATTTATTTTGACATTTAAATTTATTTATTCGATTTTATTTTACTATTCACGCGACCTCCCTGAAAATGGTTCTGGGACTCCGGACACCGGTCAAGCGACCGGAAAAAGCGAACCCTCCTTCAACCCCCCCCCAGAAAATAAATAAGTTGCCTAGGCTCAGTCTAGAGAAGTTTGAGAGGGCAGCTCCTGAATCGACCTCCGCAGGTGTACAGGGCGCCCCCTCCACCTCTAAGCGCAAGATATCGACCCCTGAGCGGGTAGAGAGTCCGAAGGGAGTGGGGGTGGCTCCCGAGTCGGCTTATACGGCTGGACCGGGCGCCCCCTCCACCTCTAAGGAAAAGACGCCGACCCCAAAGCGGGTTGAGAGTCCGAGGGGGGGGGTTGAAGTGCTGGTTCACTCACCAGTGGCGACCACCGGGCAGAACAGGTTGCAGCGGGCCAAGCACCATTATTTAAAGGCGAAGCAGGCGGTGGACACGTCCAGGAACCTCAGGGGCGATCTCAAGGCGACGATCCTGGGGTCCCTGGACGAGCTCAAGAAACTGATTTTTGAGTCCGAGGCCGACCTGAAAGCCGAGAGGGCTCGTAAGGGTGCCGGGGGCTCCGTGAAGGGGATGTCGGCGACTAAGGACGCCGACACCACATTTACGGTGCCCTCGGACTCCGGACTGAGCACTAAGCTAGACGAGCACTCTCGGCTCCTCCTGGAGAGCAATGAGCGGATGAAGGCTCTCCAGGAGCAGCTCACTAGGTGCAGCAGGTCGGCCGAGGACCAACAGCGTAGTTACGCCTGTGTGGCTGCTGCGAGGCCGCAGCAGCCAGCGAGGCCCGCGGCGCTCCACTCGGTGGTTGTCACCTCCAAGGACGAAGAGGACACAGGAGAGGAGGTCCTTGGAAAGGTGAGAAAAACCCTGAACGCAAAGGAGGGATGGGTGAAGGTTGACCGGGTCCGGAAGGCCAAAGACCGCAAGGTCGTCATGGGCTTTGGCACTGCCGAGGACCGGAGGAAGGCCAAGGAGAGATTGGCGAAGGAAGGGTCGGGCCTCAACGTCGAGGACGTCAAAAATAGAGACCCGCTTCTGATCCTTAGAGGTGTCTTGACAATAAACACCGATGGTGACATTGTAAAGGCCCTAAGGAACCAGAATCGGGACCTCTTTGACGGCCTCGGCCCTGGGGATGACCGACTCGAGGTAAGGTACCGCAGAAGGGCTAGGAACCCGCACGTGGCCAATGTGGTCTTGAGTGCGTCGCCCACCCTCTGGGCGAGGATAACCGGCGTGGGCTCGGTCCACATCGACCTCCAGAGGGTGCGAGCGGAGGACCAGTCGCCACTGGTCCAATGCACGCGATGCCTCGGCTATGGCCACGGGCGGAAGTACTGCAAAGACCCAGCAGACCTCTGTAGCCACTGCGGCGGGCCGCACTTGCGCACTAAATGCGCGGATTGGTTGGCGGGGTCCCCACCTTCCTGCCGGAACTGTTGTCGCGCGAAGTTTGACAATGTTGAACATAACGCATTTAGCGACAACTGTCCCGTCAGGAAGAGGTGGGATGACCTCGCCCGGCAATCCGTAGCATACTGCTAAGGGCGCGCCGGCGAACGCAGTGGTTCTCAAAGTCCTCCAGACGAACCTCCAGCGCAGTAAGTTGGCACACTCCGAGCTGCTGATCGAAGCCTCTAACCAGCGTGCGCGGTTTGCTCTGGTACAGGAGCCATACGTCGGCGGAACAGGGCGTGTGAAGAGTCAAAATGGGATCAGAGTCTTCCAGTGTGCGGACCATGGAAGTGGGACTGTAAAGGCCGCGATCATAGTCTTTGACGCGGACCTACACATAACACAGTACCCGAAACTCACCACGACCAACATCGCAGTGGTGGGGATCCGAGTCCGCAACTGGGAGATCATCCTGGTTTCATTTTACTTTGAGCCCGACCTGCCGATGGACTCGTACCTAGCACACCTGCGCCGGGTGCAGCGCGAGACAGGAGCTCGGAGTGTTATAATTGGGGGTGACTCCAATGCCAAGTGCGTCTGGTGGGGGAGTCCCGTGACAGATCGCCGCGGCGAGGAACTGCACGGCTCACTGGAGGACCTCGGGCTCTGCATCCTGAACCGAGGGGAAACCCCTACATTTGACACTATCCGGGGCGGCGTAAGGTACAGCAGTTATGTTGACATAACTGCTGTATCGCCGGACCTGTATAGCTTGGTGGACGACTGGCGCGTGCGCGAGGACCTGACCAGCTCGGACCACAATGGCATATCCTACACATTAACGACAAGGCACATCAACAAGAACTTCATCAAACACACCACAAGAGTATACTACACTAAACACGCAAATTGGGCCCAGTTTCGTGAGAAACTGGGCCAAATTATCAATAGAGAAAACTTTACATTAGACTACATTAAAAATTTAACACACGGTTCACAATTAGACAATACGATTACAAAATACAACACATTAATAGCCGAAGCATGTGCCTCGTCTATTCCGCCAATCAAGCGCAAGGATGTGTTGAATATGCCATGGTGGAACGAGGGGTTGGCAGCGCTCAAGCGCGAGGTGGCCACCAAGAGATGCAGGATTCGGTGTGCAGCGCCGGTTAGGCGTCAAAAGGTAGTTGGGGAGTACCTCGAGGCGAAGGAGCGTTACGAGACCGAGGTAAGGCATGCGCAGACGCGCAGCTGGGTCTCCTTCTGCGAGCGCCAAGACGGGGAATCGGTTTGGGGGGGCATTTACCGGGTCCTCGGCAGAACCTCCAGGAGAGACGAAGACCCACCGCTGGTGGTAGACAATATGGAGCTAGACGCCAAAGGCTCGGTGAGGCATATGGCCGAAACCTTTTACCCGGAGGACTCCGAGGGGGACGACTCCGAGGAGCACCGAAGGGTGAGGGTACAAGCCGAGCTCTTTGACGTTGAAACTTCTTCGGATTCGACGGACCCGCCTTTCACTCCCTTGGAGCTGAAGTTGGCCTGCCGGTCCTTCAATCCGAAGAAGGCTCCAGGCGCGGACGGTTTTACCGCCGATATATGTTTGCACGCGATAGAGTTTGACCCCGAACTCTCACTGGCTCTTTTCAACAGGTGCCTCGAACTCCGGCATTTTCCCGAGCCCTGGAAGGAGGCCACGGTGATCTTCCTCCGGAAGCCGGGGAAGACTACTTACACGGCACCGCGGTCTTATCGGCCGATTGGTCTCCTTCCGGTGCTGGGGAAAGTGCTGGAGAAAATGCTTGTCGCCAGGCTTAAACATCATATAGCGCCCAGGCTCAGCACCCGCCAGTTCGGCTTCATGCCCCAGCGGAGTACCGAAGACGCCCTCTATACACTGGTTCAACACATCAGACTAGGTCTAACAAATAAAAAATTGATGACGCTTGTGTCCCTGGATATAGAGGGCGCCTTCGACAACGCTTGGTGGCCCCGTATTAAGGTCCGGCTGGCGGAGGAACGAGTGCCGATTAACATCCGTAGGCTCCTGGGCAGCTACCTGAGCGGCAGGCATGTTCGCGCACGATACTGTGGGGAGGAGCACGTGAGAGAAACCGGGAAGGGTTGCGTGCAAGGGTCTATCGGTGGGCCGATATTGTGGAACCTTTTATTGGATCCACTGCTTCGCGAGTTGGAGGCTAGACACTATTACGTGCAGGCATTCGCTGACGATGTGGTGTTGGTCTTTGAAGGTAAGACGGCTCTTGAGGTCGAAAACCACGCCAATGCCGCCCTCGAGCATGTGAGGGAGTGGGGAGTCCAGAATAAACTTAGGTTTGCGCCGCACAAGACCAGTGCCATGGTCATCACGCGCAAACTGAAGTATGACACCCCACGCCTCCACATGGGCGGGGTCGACATCGGTATGGTGGGCGAAATCAAACTACTGGGAGTCGTCCTAGACCAACGCCTTACCTTCAACACGCACGTCGCGAACGTCTGTAAGAAGGCCGTCACCTTCTATTCCCAGCTTTCGAGAGCCGCGAAGGCGAGCTGGGGCCTCCACCCCGAAGTCATCCGCGTTATTTACAGAGCGGTGGTTGAGCCCGTGATACTGTATGCGGCTGCCGTTTGGGCGCCGGCTGTGGACAAGCTCGGTATACGTAAGCAGCTGAACGTGGTCCAGCGGGGCTTTGCGCAGAAGCTGTGTAGGGCATACCGCACCACCTCCCTGAACTCAGCACTGTTGCTCGCTGGGATACTCCCCCTTGACCTGCGCGTCCGCGAAGCCGCGGCGCTCTATGGCGCGAGGAGGGGTATGCCCCAGGACGCGATAGGAGATCGGGAGGTGGAACGGATGTCCTCGGCTCTGCGGTCTCCGCATCCCGCTCAGCATATCGACCTGGAGTTCAAGTGCCTGGCGGACGAGGAACAACTCGCGGTAAATATTGACCACGAACTTAATATCTACACGGACGGCAGTAAGATTGAGGGCAAGGTGGGTGCGGCGTTATCCATATGGAGAGGCGCCGCCGAAACCAAAACCCTCAAGCTTACTTTGCCGTCCTTTTGCACCGTCTACCAGGCGGAACTCCTGGCGATATGCAGGGCGGCGCGGACGGCTGCAGATAACTCGGCCAGATCAATCGGAATTTACTCTGACTCTCTGTCGGCACTGCAGACAACAATAAATCCAGTTGCCCTCCACCCCTTGGCCGTCGAGGCGCGGGGCCACCTGCGCAGGGCTTTGGTACAGGACAAACTTGTCAATTTGTTCTGGATCAAAGCCCACGCGGGACTAGAGGGGAACGAGCGTGCCGACCATCTGGCCAAGGAAGCTGCGCTAAAGTCCAAACGCGCCTTTGACTACGACAGCTGCCCGGTTTCATTCATCAAGCGAAGCATTCGTATGCGGTCGCTTGATGAATGGAACCAACGATACCAGGCCGGGGAAACAGCCGGTGTCACCCGGGTCTTTTTCCCGGACGCGATAGCCGCATACCGTATCATCGGTAAAATAAAGGTGGATAGATTTGTCACCCAGGTATTGACGGGGCATGGTGGATTCTCCGAGTACTTGCACCGCTTCAAGTGCAAGGAGAGTCCATCGTGCGTCTGCGATCCTGTGTGCTCGGAGTCTGTCCTCCACGTCCTCCTGGACTGCCCGGCCCATGGACGCGAGAGGCAGAACTTAGAAATTCGACTAGGAACTAAATTAGATTTAAGTTCACTACCGCAGATGGTATACAGCAAAGACAGAGACTTGTTCCTGGAATATTGTATAAAAGTATGTAAAATAGTTAACAATAGAAATAAGGTGTAAGAAAATTATGTTAGGTATTTATAGTTAGATATAAGTAGGCTAGCATAGGAATATTGTAACATAGACAGGAACATAGTTTTAAGTTAGTAATAGGTTTTTTCTGTAAACTGTATGAAATATTAATTTCATGCAGTTAAAACAAACTTTATTTGTAATTGATTTAGTAAGTAAATTCTGTTTTTTTTTGGTACACTCTGCCTCTTGTAAATAATAGCCTTAAGTAAATGAAAATTGTTAATATTAATATTATATATGTAAGACTTAGACAGTAATAGTAGATATTATTAAAAGATGTAGTAATAGTTGAGTAAAATAGATTTATGAATTTTAGATTATAAGGAAAAAGTTGTTAAAAATTATTAAATAGTTTAACACTGTCTCCCCCCTTCACCATCCTCGCCCCTCTGAGTTTTATTTAGTTTAAGTACACAAAGGCCTTCTGCCCATGACTGAATGACGATGAATGTGAGATGACAATGGGATGCTGAATGAATGATGACCAGAGCACAAGATGGATATAGTATGAAAGAGTTTTCTTTTGATGAAAATCGAACAAATGCAAACAAAAATCATATGTAAATACAGTCTCCCAAATTCTCAGGGAGGTCTAGCATAAAAAAAAAAAAAAAAAAAAAAAAAAAAAAAAAAAAAAAAAAAAAAAAAAAAAAAAAAAAAAAAAAAAAAAAAAAAAAAAAAAAAAAAAAAAAAAAAAAGTAAAAAAAAAAAAAAAAAAAAAAAAAAAAAACCTAACCTAACCTAACCTAACCTAACCTAACCTAACCTAACCTAACCTAACCTAACCTAACCTAACCTAACCTAACCTAACCTAACCTAACCTAACCTAACCTAACCTAACCTAACCTAACCTAACCTAACCTAACCTAACCTAACCTAACCTAACCTAACCTAACCTAACCTAACCTAACCTAACCTAACCTAACCTAACCTAACCTAACCTAACCTAACCTAACCTAACCTAACCTAACCTAACCTAACCTAACCTAACCTAACCTAACCTAACCTAACCTAACCTAACCTAACCTAACCTAACCTAACCTAACCTAACCTAACCTAACCTAACCTAACCTAACCTAACCTAACCTAACCTAACCTAACCTAACCTAACCTAACCTAACCTAACCTAACCTAACCTAACCTAACCTAACCTAACCTAACCTAACCTAACCTAACCTAACCTAACCTAACCTAACCTAACCTAACCTAACCTAACCTAACCTAACCTAACCTAACCTAACCTAACCTAACCTAACCTAACCTAACCTAACCTAACCTAACCTAACCTAACCTAACCTAACCTAACCTAACCTAACCTAACCTAACCTAACCTAACCTTTTTTTTTTTTTTTTTTTTTTTTTTTTAACGCTGGGAAATGCATTTACGCATTCCGCCGCAAAAGCGGCGGATATGTGGGACTCGCTGGCAGCAAGAGCGTGCCAGAATACCCTAACTAAAACCCAGCGGTGCCCTCATCGTCATAGTGGGGCGCCACGGGATGACTTTCGCATGCGACCGTGACGCCCCGACGGTTGGCCCGTCTGTGCGGGCCGCCTCGCTTATAGAGCGCTCACGGGCACCGAGAGCGCTCTATCGCTCTGATGTAGAGTGGCAGATGTCTCCCACTCTAAGGCGGAGGGGGAACGAGTGCGTAGCGCCGTCGTCTTCCCCCAGGCCGTCTCCTGCGGATTGAGTCGGCATGAGCGTTCGCTTCACGCGCACGCTCCGCGGCCTCCTTCAGAGACATTACGTTCTCACAAAAGGAGGCCACTGCCGACCAGCACCTCTCGTTATCGAGCATACGACGGACAACGGTCGATAGCGAGAGGTCTCCGCCTATCTCTGCCACCAGGTCATGGCGTTGGGGCCCCCAGGCGGCACACTCCTCCAGAGTGTGACACGCCGAGTCGATTGGCGCGCCGCACTCGTGGCAGGAAGGGGTTGCTTCCCTCCTCGGTATCTGGTGCAGGTACTTCCCGAAGCAACCATGCCCGGTAAGGACCTGCGTCAGCCTGAAAGTCAGCACCCCGTGCCGCCTTTCGACCCAGCGTTTCAGGTGGGGACGTATTGCGTCCACCGTCACTGAGCCGGCCACTGGGGACCCCAGGTCCACCTGCCATCGGTCGATCAAGGCTCTCTGAGCCAGAGCCCTGATCTTCCCTGTTTGGTCCGCACTCGGGACTTGTCCTCTCGCTCGTAGGCTCGATCGGTAGCGGTACACTTCCGCGAGCACTTCCGCTTGGAGTTCCCAAGGCGGATCGCCCGCAAGAAGTGTCGCCGCAGTCCACGACACCGTACGGTAGCCCCGTACCGCCCTCACCGCTATGATCCGCTGGGGCCTCCTCAGCAGGATCTTATTACGCGCGGTAAGAGCGTCGACCCATACGGGAGCACCGTACAACGCCATACTACGCACGACGCCGGCGTAAAGACGCCGGCACGGCGAACCGGGTCCGCCTACGTTGGGCAGCAGTCTGCCCAGCGCGGCGGCGGCATTTTCGAGCCTTGGAGCGAGCTGCGCGAAATGCGGGCCAAAACTCCATCGTCCGTCCAGGGTCAGGCCCAGGTACTTCATATGTGGTCGAATGACCACCTCCGTACCCTGGACGACGATCCGCGCACCTCGGGGAGGACCTCTGCGTGGGCCATGGAACAGTAGAGCCTCTGTTTTAGACACAGAGACTCTCAAACCCAGCAGCTCGATGCGGTCGACTGCTATCGCGGCGCCGACCTGAGCCAGACGTGCCGCCTCCTCGAAATTCTTGCCCCGGGCCGTTATCAGAGTGTCGTCTGCATAGCAGATGACACTAAGCCCGGGGGGAAGAGACGCCCGCAGTAGCCAGTCGAAACCGACGTTCCACAGGGTCGGACCGAGGACAGAACCCTGCGGAACGCCGCATCCAACGCGCCGTCGATATAGCCGACCGTCGCCCCCCTCCCAGAGGACCTCTCTGTCCCGGAGGTACGCCTCCAACAGCCTCCGGAGATAGTGGGGCACTCTATGGTACTTGAGTGCCTCCGCGATCGTCTCAACAGGCAAGCTGTTGAAGGCGTTCGCTATGTCGAGCGAGGTGGCCAGGAGTACGTCTCCACTGGCCACCGCCTCCGCGGAGAGAGCCCTCAGGGCATTCAGGGCGTCCAAGGTGGATCGGCCCGCCCTGAATCCGAACTGCGCCTCCGAGAGGCCCGGCCCCGCCTCTTCGAGGTGTTGGACGAGACGGGATGCGAGAATCTTCTCGAACATCTTAGCCGTCTCGTCCAACAGCACGATCGGCCTGTACGCAGAGGGAGAGTCAGATGGTCGACCCTCCTTGCGCAGCAGACACAATCGGCCCGTTTTCCATGGCTTCGGGAACTGTCCGGTGCTCAGGCACTTATCGAACAGTGCCCGAAGCCGCCCTCGCAGGTATTCCAAGGCGATACTTAGTACTCGCCCTGGAACACCGTCCGGCCCTGGTGCCGTCCTCCTGGCCCTGAGTCGAACTAGGGCCACGTCCATCTCCGCCTCCGATATCAGGGGAATGGACGCCTCCAACTCGTTAGAGGAGGACGACGCCATCGCGGGCGGGACGTGAGCCGGACGGTGCGGAAATAGTGCCGACACCGTCCGTTCGAGGAGATCTGGCGGCATCGTCTCCGTCACGGGTGCGTCCCTACCGCGCAGCTTATTACGTGCAACGCGATATGGCCGCCCCCATGGGTCTCGGTTCAGACCCGCCAGCAATTCCTCGCGGCCAACGTCTTTCGCCCGACTGATGGCGAGCTGCAGAGTTTTCTTCGCCTGACGATAGGCATTCTGTAGCTCTGTCTCCAGGGCCGGATCGACCCCATTGCGCCTGCGACAGCGTACGTATAGTCTGCGGGCTCTCATGCTAGCCGCCCGGAGATCTGCTATCTCGGACGACCACCAATAGACCGCACGTCGCTGCCGCGGGCACCGCCGAGCTCTCGGCATGGCTGCATCGCAGACGTCCGTGAGCGATCTACGAAAGCGGCCAGCCAGCTCTTCCACGCTGGTGCCCTCCCCATCTTCGCCTTGAGAGGCCCATCGTTGGACTATTGCCGCCTCCCGCGCCAGTTCCACGTCCAATTGGCTGAGGGCCCAGCGTGGAAACTTGCTCGGGCCCCTCGGAGGATCCGCCGCTGAGGACGGGCTGGAGACCGCGAATCGTATGTAATTGTGATCCGAAAGGGTCTCCACCTCCTCCTCTACCCTCCAGTCCGTCACTCCTCGTGCAACTGCGGGACTAGCGAACGATAAGTCCACAACTGAACCCCCGCTCAGCCGCACGCAAGTGTTGGCGTTGCCCCTGTTTAATAGGGACAGTCCGGAGAGCAGGGCCCAAGCCTGGACGGCACGCCCTCTCGCATCCGTGGTCGGGTTTCCCCAGGCCCGGGACTTGGCGTTAAAGTCGCCGAGAACGATGACAGCTCTCGGCGACTGCCGGCATACCGCAGCTCTGACGTCGTCGAGGAAAATCTCAAACTCCGCCAGGCTGCGGTTGGGGGAAAAGTACGTCCCGACTAGAACGTACTCCCCACACGCCGCTACCACGTATCCCGAGCCTCGTTCGACGAGCGAGAGGGAAGGGCCAGTGGCGTTTCCTTTCACGACCGCCACCGTGCCGTCCAGATCCCCCAGCCAGTGCGGTTGCGTCGGAACCCAGTAGGGCTCGCAGACTACCGCCAGGTTTATCTGCCACTGCGCCATGGACTGAAGAAAGAGATCCTGAGCCCCGGCGCAGTGGTTTAAATTCGCCTGAAGGAAGCTGCGGCGTGAAGTCATGAAGACATATTCGCAGCATCCTCCGGAGCCTGGCGGCTTTCCCGTCTAGGAGCGGTCCGGGTTCCATCGGCCACTCTTCCTTTTGTTTTCGGGGGGCGACAATCTCGTCCCCCCATCTGATGCGACGCCGGTCTGCCGGCGTCGGCACAGACGGCGCAGCGCAGTGCTCCGGTGCACTTACTCGCTAAGTGGCCTTCAAGGCCACACCGGAAGCACTGCCGGTCTCGTTCGGCTGCATTCGGGCAGGTAGAGCGGGTGTGCCCGATCCCCATGCACTTGTAACAGCGCAACGGGCGCTGCTCCAAGACCTGTACCCTGGCCGAACTCCAGCCGACGAGAAGCCTGCCGGCCTCAGACAAGGCCTTGGCAGCAGCGATCGGGCATCTCACTACTACCATGCCCATACCGCCTGGCCCGACTCTCACCTCGCCTGTCTTGACGGCGTCGACGTCGCATCGGCCCGTCCTCGCTACCGCAGCCGCCACCATTTCCTTAGCGACGGAGTCGTCCAGCCCCGAAAGTCGTATGCTCACGAGCTTAGTGGGCTGGACAACGTTCGCCACTCCGTCGAGCGCTGTGCGCATCTCCTGGGCCAGTCGCTCTGCCACCTCGGGGGTCTGACCTTTCGGCAACTGCAAGAGCCTTGCCCCCGTCGCGGCGCGCCGTACCGTCAGGCCACCCTTTATGCCCATTTCTGTCAGGTTTACTTTTTCCGCAGCACGCTGCAGAACCTGACAGTAGGTAACCCCCTTGCCCTCGGCCTCCGGCTGCAATGTTACGAGCACTGCCGGAGAACGGGGGCCCGCCAGTTTGGGCTTCTTCTTCTCCTTCGTGCGCTGCTGCTGCGGTTTCTTCGGCGCAGGAGCAACCTAACCTAACCTAACCTAACCTAACCTAACCTAACCTAACCTAACCTAACCTAACCTAACCTAACCTAACCTAACCTAACCTAACCTAACCTAACCTAACCTAACCTAACCTAACCTAACCTAACCTAACCTAACCTAACCTAACCTAACCTAACCTAACCTAACCTAACCTAACCTAACCTAACCTAACCTAACCTAACCTAACCTAACCTAACCTAACCTAACCTAACCTAACCTAACCTAACCTAACCTAACCTAACCTAACCTAACCTAACCTAACCTAACCTAACCTAACCTAACCTAACCTAACCTAACCTAACCTAACCTAACCTAACCTAACCTAACCTAACCTAACCTAACCTAACCTAACCTAACCTAACCTAACCTAACCTAACCTAACCTAACCTAACCTAACCTAACCTAACCTAACCTAACCTAACCTAACCTAACCTAACCTAACCTAACCTAACCTAACCTAACCTAACCTAACCTAACCTAACCTAACCTAACCTAACCTAACCTAACCTAACCTAACCTAACCTAACCTAACCTAACCTAACCTAACCTAACCTAACCTAACCTAACCTAACCTAACCTAACCTAACCTAACCTAACCTAACCTAACCTAACCTAACCTAACCTAACCTAACCTAACCTAACCTAACCTAACCTAACCTAACCTAACCTAACCTAACCTAACCTAACCTAACCTAACCTAACCTAACCTAACCTAACCTAACCTAACCTAACCTAACCTAACCTAACCTAACCTAACCTAACCTAACCTAACCTAACCTAACCTAACCTAACCTAACCTAACCTAACCTAACCTAACCTAACCTAACCTAACCTAACCTAACCTAACCTAACCTAACCTAACCTAACCTAACCTAACCTAACCTAACCTAACCTAACCTAACCTAACCTAACCTAACCTAACCTAACCTAACCTAACCTAACCTAACCTAACCTAACCTAACCTAACCTAACCTAACCTAACCTAACCTAACCTAACCTAACCTAACCTAACCTAACCTAACCTAACCTAACCTAACCTAACCTAACCTAACCTAACCTAACCTAACCTAACCTAACCTAACCTAACCTAACCTAACCTAACCTAACCTAACCTAACCTAACCTAACCTAACCTAACCTAACCTAACCTAACCTAACCTAACCTAACCTAACCTAACCTAACCTAACCTAACCTAACCTAACCTAACCTAACCTAACCTAACCTAACCTAACCTAACCTAACCTAACCTAACCTAACCTAACCTAACCTAACCTAACCTAACCTAACCTAACCTAACCTAACCTAACCTAACCTAACCTAACCTAACCTAACCTAACCTAACCTAACCTAACCTAACCTAACCTAACCTAACCTAACCTAACCTAACCTAACCTAACCTAACCTAACCTAACCTAACCTAACCTAACCTAACCTAACCTAACCTAACCTAACCTAACCTAACCTAACCTAACCTAACCTAACCTAACCTAACCTAACCTAACCTAACCTAACCTAACCTAACCTAACCTAACCTAACCTAACCTAACCTAACCTAACCTAACCTAACCTAACCTAACCTAACCTAACCTAACCTAACCTAACCTAACCTAACCTAACCTAACCTAACCTAACCTAACCTAACCTAACCTAACCTAACCTAACCTAACCTAACCTAACCTAACCTAACCTAACCTAACCTAACCTAACCTAACCTAACCTAACCTAACCTAACCTAACCTAACCTAACCTAACCTAACCTAACCTAACCTAACCTAACCTAACCTAACCTAACCTAACCTAACCTAACCTAACCTAACCTAACCTAACCTAACCTAACCTAACCTAACCTAACCTAACCTAACCTAACCTAACCTAACCTAACCTAACCTAACCTAACCTAACCTAACCTAACCTAACCTAACCTAACCTAACCTAACCTAACCTAACCTAACCTAACCTAACCTAACCTAACCTAACCTAACCTAACCTAACCTAACCTAACCTAACCTAACCTAACCTAACCTAACCTAACCTAACCTAACCTAACCTAACCTAACCTAACCTAACCTAACCTAACCTAACCTAACCTAACCTAACCTAACCTAACCTAACCTAACCTAACCTAACCTAACCTAACCTAACCTAACCTAACCTAACCTAACCTAACCTAACCTAACCTAACCTAACCTAACCTAACCTAACCTAACCTAACCTAACCTAACCTAACCTAACCTAACCTAACCTAACCTAACCTAACCTAACCTAACCTAACCTAACCTAACCTAACCTAACCTAACCTAACCTAACCTAACCTAACCTAACCTAACCTAACCTAACCTAACCTAACCTAACCTAACCTAACCTAACCTAACCTAACCTAACCTAACCTAACCTAACCTAACCTAACCTAACCTAACCTAACCTAACCTAACCTAACCTAACCTAACCTAACCTAACCTAACCTAACCTAACCTAACCTAACCTAACCTAACCTAACCTAACCTAACCTAACCTAACCTAACCTAACCTAACCTAACCTAACCTAACCTAACCTAACCTAACCTAACCTAACCTAACCTAACCTAACCTAACCTAACCTAACCTAACCTAACCTAACCTAACCTAACCTAACCTAACCTAACCTAACCTAACCTAACCTAACCTAACCTAACCTAACCTAACCTAACCTAACCTAACCTAACCTAACCTAACCTAACCTAACCTAACCTAACCTAACCTAACCTAACCTAACCTAACCTAACCTAACCTAACCTAACCTAACCTAACCTAACCTAACCTAACCTAACCTAACCTAACCTAACCTAACCTAACCTAACCTAACCTAACCTAACCTAACCTAACCTAACCTAACCTAACCTAACCTAACCTAACCTAACCTAACCTAACCTAACCTAACCTAACCTAACCTAACCTAACCTAACCTAACCTAACCTAACCTAACCTAACCTAACCTAACCTAACCTAACCTAACCTAACCTAACCTAACCTAACCTAACCTAACCTAACCTAACCTAACCTAACCTAACCTAACCTAACCTAACCTAACCTAACCTAACCTAACCTAACCTAACCTAACCTAACCTAACCTAACCTAACCTAACCTAACCTAACCTAACCTAACCTAACCTAACCTAACCTAACCTAACCTAACCTAACCTAACCTAACCTAACCTAACCTAACCTAACCTAACCTAACCTAACCTAACCTAACCTAACCTAACCTAACCTAACCTAACCTAACCTAACCTAACCTAACCTAACCTAACCTAACCTAACCTAACCTAACCTAACCTAACCTAACCTAACCTAACCTAACCTAACCTAACCTAACCTAACCTAACCTAACCTAACCTAACCTAACCTAACCTAACCTAACCTAACCTAACCTAACCTAACCTAACCTAACCTAACCTAACCTAACCTAACCTAACCTAACCTAACCTAACCTAACCTAACCTAACCTAACCTAACCTAACCTAACCTAACCTAACCTAACCTAACCTAACCTAACCTAACCTAACCTAACCTAACCTAACCTAACCTAACCTAACCTAACCTAACCTAACCTAACCTAACCTAACCTAACCTAACCTAACCTAACCTAACCTAACCTAACCTAACCTAACCTAACCTAACCTAACCTAACCTAACCTAACCTAACCTAACCTAACCTAACCTAACCTAACCTAACCTAACCTAACCTAACCTAACCTAACCTAACCTAACCTAACCTAACCTAACCTAACCTAACCTAACCTAACCTAACCTAACCTAACCTAACCTAACCTAACCTAACCTAACCTAACCTAACCTAACCTAACCTAACCTAACCTAACCTAACCTAACCTAACCTAACCTAACCTAACCTAACCTAACCTAACCTAACCTAACCTAACCTAACCTAACCTAACCTAACCTAACCTAACCTAACCTAACCTAACCTAACCTAACCTAACCTAACCTAACCTAACCTAACCTAACCTAACCTAACCTAACCTAACCTAACCTAACCTAACCTAACCTAACCTAACCTAACCTAACCTAACCTAACCTAACCTAACCTAACCTAACCTAACCTAACCTAACCTAACCGTAACCTAACCTAACCTAACCTAACCTAACCTAACCTAACCTAACCTAACCTAACCTAACCTAACCTAACCTAACCTAACCTAACCTAACCTAACCTAACCTAACCTAACCTAACCTAACCTAACCTAACCTAACCTAACCTAACCTAACCTAACCTAACCTAACCTAACCTAACCTAACCTAACCTAACCTAACCTAACCTAACCTAACCTAACCTAACCTAACCTAACCTAACCTAACCTAACCTAACCTAACCTAACCTAACCTAACCTAACCTAACCTAACCTAACCTAACCTAACCTAACCTAACCTAACCTAACCTAACCTAACCTAACCTAACCTAACCTAACCTAACCTAACCTAACCTAACCTAACCTAACCTAACCTAACCTAACCTAACCTAACCTAACCTAACCTAACCTAACCTAACCTAACCTAACCTAACCTAACCTAACCTAACCTAACCTAACCTAACCTAACCTAACCTAACCTAACCTAACCTAACCTAACCTAACCTAACCTAACCTAACCTAACCTAACCTAACCTAACCTAACCTAACCTAACCTAACCTAACCTAACCTAACCTAACCTAACCTAACCTAACCTAACCTAACCTAACCTAACCTAACCTAACCTAACCTAACCTAACCTAACCTAACCTAACCTAACCTAACCTAACCTAACCTAACCTAACCTAACCTAACCTAACCTAACCTAACCTAACCTAACCTAACCTAACCTAACCTAACCTAACCTAACCTAACCTAACCTAACCTAACCTAACCTAACCTAACCTAACCTAACCTAACCTAACCTAACCTAACCTAACCTAACCTAACCTAACCTAACCTAACCTAACCTAACCTAACCTAACCTAACCTAACCTAACCTAACCTAACCTAACCTAACCTAACCTAACCTAACCTAACCTAACCTAACCTAACCTAACCTAACCTAACCTAACCTAACCTAACCTAACCTAACCTAACCTAACCTAACCTAACCTAACCTAACCTAACCTAACCTAACCTAACCTAACCTAACCTAACCTAACCTAACCTAACCTAACCTAACCTAACCTAACCTAACCTAACCTAACCTAACCTAACCTAACCTAACCTAACCTAACCTAACCTAACCTAACCTAACCTAACCTAACCTAACCTAACCTAACCTAACCTAACCTAACCTAACCTAACCTAACCTAACCTAACCTAACCTAACCTAACCTAACCTAACCTAACCTAACCTAACCTAACCTAACCTAACCTAACCTAACCTAACCTAACCTAACCTAACCTAACCTAACCTAACCTAACCTAACCTAACCTAACCTAACCTAACCTAACCTAACCTAACCTAACCTAACCTAACCTAACCTAACCTAACCTAACCTAACCTAACCTAACCTAACCTAACCTAACCTAACCTAACCTAACCTAACCTAACCTAACCTAACCTAACCTAACCTAACCTAACCTAACCTAACCTAACCTAACCTAACCTAACCTAACCTAACCTAACCTAACCTAACCTAACCTAACCTAACCTAACCTAACCTAACCTAACCTAACCTAACCTAACCTAACCTAACCTAACCTAACCTAACCTAACCTAACCTAACCTAACCTAACCTAACCTAACCTAACCTAACCTAACCTAACCTAACCTAACCTAACCTAACCTAACCTAACCTAACCTAACCTAACCTAACCTAACCTAACCTAACCTAACCTAACCTAACCTAACCTAACCTAACCTAACCTAACCTAACCTAACCTAACCTAACCTAACCTAACCTAACCTAACCTAACCTAACCTAACCTAACCTAACCTAACCTAACCTAACCTAACCTAACCTAACCTAACCTAACCTAACCTAACCTAACCTAACCTAACCTAACCTAACCTAACCTAACCTAACCTAACCTAACCTAACCTAACCTAACCTAACCTAACCTAACCTAACCTAACCTAACCTAACCTAACCTAACCTAACCTAACCTAACCTAACCTAACCTAACCTAACCTAACCTAACCTAACCTAACCTAACCTAACCTAACCTAACCTAACCTAACCTAACCTAACCTAACCTAACCTAACCTAACCTAACCTAACCTAACCTAACCTAACCTAACCTAACCTAACCTAACCTAACCTAACCTAACCTAACCTAACCTAACCTAACCTAACCTAACCTAACCTAACCTAACCTAACCTAACCTAACCTAACCTAACCTAACCTAACCTAACCTAACCTAACCTAACCTAACCTAACCTAACCTAACCTAACCTAACCTAACCTAACCTAACCTAACCTAACCTAACCTAACCTAACCTAACCTAACCTAACCTAACCTAACCTAACCTAACCTAACCTAACCTAACCTAACCTAACCTAACCTAACCTAACCTAACCTAACCTAACCTAACCTAACCTAACCTAACCTAACCTAACCTAACCTAACCTAACCTAACCTAACCTAACCTAACCTAACCTAACCTAACCTAACCTAACCTAACCTAACCTAACCTAACCTAACCTAACCTAACCTAACCTAACCTAACCTAACCTAACCTAACCTAACCTAACCTAACCTAACCTAACCTAACCTAACCTAACCTAACCTAACCTAACCTAACCTAACCTAACCTAACCTAACCTAACCTAACCTAACCTAACCTAACCTAACCTAACCTAACCTAACCTAACCTAACCTAACCTAACCTAACCTAACCTAACCTAACCTAACCTAACCTAACCTAACCTAACCTAACCTAACCTAACCTAACCTAACCTAACCTAACCTAACCTAACCTAACCTAACCTAACCTAACCTAACCTAACCTAACCTAACCTAACCTAACCTAACCTAACCTAACCTAACCTAACCTAACCTAACCTAACCTAACCTAACCTAACCTAACCTAACCTAACCTAACCTAACCTAACCTAACCTAACCTAACCTAACCTAACCTAACCTAACCTAACCTAACCTAACCTAACCTAACCTAACCTAACCTAACCTAACCTAACCTAACCTAACCTAACCTAACCTAACCTAACCTAACCTAACCTAACCTAACCTAACCTAACCTAACCTAACCTAACCTAACCTAACCTAACCTAACCTAACCTAACCTAACCTAACCTAACCTAACCTAACCTAACCTAACCTAACCTAACCTAACCTAACCTAACCTAACCTAACCTAACCTAACCTAACCTAACCTAACCTAACCTAACCTAACCTAACCTAACCTAACCTAACCTAACCTAACCTAACCTAACCTAACCTAACCTAACCTAACCTAACCTAACCTAACCTAACCTAACCTAACCTAACCTAACCTAACCTAACCTAACCTAACCTAACCTAACCTAACCTAACCTAACCTAACCTAACCTAACCTAACCTAACCTAACCTAACCTAACCTAACCTAACCTAACCTAACCTAACCTAACCTAACCTAACCTAACCTAACCTAACCTAACCTAACCTAACCTAACCTAACCTAACCTAACCTAACCTAACCTAACCTAACCTAACCTAACCTAACCTAACCTAACCTAACCTAACCTAACCTAACCTAACCTAACCTAACCTAACCTAACCTAACCTAACCTAACCTAACCTAACCTAACCTAACCTAACCTAACCTAACCTAACCTAACCTAACCTAACCTAACCTAACCTAACCTAACCTAACCTAACCTAACCTAACCTAACCTAACCTAACCTAACCTAACCTAACCTAACCTAACCTAACCTAACCTAACCTAACCTAACCTAACCTAACCTAACCTAACCTAACCTAACCTAACCTAACCTAACCTAACCTAACCTAACCTAACCTAACCTAACCTAACCTAACCTAACCTAACCTAACCTAACCTAACCTAACCTAACCTAACCTAACCTAACCTAACCTAACCTAACCTAACCTAACCTAACCTAACCTAACCTAACCTAACCTAACCTAACCTAACCTAACCTAACCTAACCTAACCTAACCTAACCTAACCTAACCTAACCTAACCTAACCTAACCTAACCTAACCTAACCTAACCTAACCTAACCTAACCTAACCTAACCTAACCTAACCTAACCTAACCTAACCTAACCTAACCTAACCTAACCTAACCTAACCTAACCTAACCTAACCTAACCTAACCTAACCTAACCTAACCTAACCTAACCTAACCTAACCTAACCTAACCTAACCTAACCTAACCTAACCTAACCTAACCTAACCTAACCTAACCTAACCTAACCTAACCTAACCTAACCTAACCTAACCTAACCTAACCTAACCTAACCTAACCTAACCTAACCTAACCTAACCTAACCTAACCTAACCTAACCTAACCTAACCTAACCTAACCTAACCTAACCTAACCTAACCTAACCTAACCTAACCTAACCTAACCTAACCTAACCTAACCTAACCTAACCTAACCTAACCTAACCTAACCTAACCTAACCTAACCTAACCTAACCTAACCTAACCTAACCTAACCTAACCTAACCTAACCTAACCTAACCTAACCTAACCTAACCTAACCTAACCTAACCTAACCTAACCTAACCTAACCTAACCTAACCTAACCTAACCTAACCTAACCTAACCTAACCTAACCTAACCTAACCTAACCTAACCTAACCTAACCTAACCTAACCTAACCTAACCTAACCTAACCTAACCTAACCTAACCTAACCTAACCTAACCTAACCTAACCTAACCTAACCTAACCTAACCTAACCTAACCTAACCTAACCTAACCTAACCTAACCTAACCTAACCTAACCTAACCTAACCTAACCTAACCTAACCTAACCTAACCTAACCTAACCTAACCTAACCTAACCTAACCTAACCTAACCTAACCTAACCTAACCTAACCTAACCTAACCTAACCTAACCTAACCTAACCTAACCTAACCTAACCTAACCTAACCTAACCTAACCTAACCTAACCTAACCTAACCTAACCTAACCTAACCTAACCTAACCTAACCTAACCTAACCTAACCTAACCTAACCTAACCTAACCTAACCTAACCTAACCTAACCTAACCTAACCTAACCTAACCTAACCTAACCTAACCTAACCTAACCTAACCTAACCTCGTCTTTCGACGTGACCACCACCGAGTGGAGGGTACCTGGACCAGATGTTATGGTCGACGAGGGCCCGGCTGCAGCCACACTGGCGTATGTCCGCGGCTGTTGAAGGGTCTCTTGGTGGCTGTCGAGACGGTCCTGGAGAGTCTGCATCATTTTGGTGTTTTCTGTTAGAAGCCGAGAATGCTCTTCTATCTTGACCCTTAGGTCAAAGTCAGGTGCCACCACAGACTCCGGGCTAGCGCATATTTGCGTCGGCCCAGCGCCCGCAGCGGCTCCGTCCTTCTTCAGGGCTCTCTCGGACTCCAATGCGACCTCCGCATCCTTCACCAACTGAAACAGCCTCTCCAGGGCCTGGGTCAAAGTGGCCTTGTATTCGGCCTTGAGGTTCCTCGACATTCTCAACGCCGTGTTACCCGACGTCAAGCTTGCCTTGGCTTCCGCCACCCTATCCTTATAAATCTTTTTCTTTGTGGAGGCCTGGACCGCCGCCGCCGTTCGTCCAGTTCTAGCCTTTACCGTCGGTGCCTCGGCTTCATGCTGCGTTGGCACAGGCTTTTCGGCAGCGGGGTCAGAAGTTGCAGCATCCCACCCTCCAGTACTGCGTCGCAATTTGGAACCCCCGGGTCCTATAGGAGATTTTGGTGGTGTCTTAGAAGTTGCACCAAACTTAGCCGGCCGCTTAAAGGCCTTTGGCGTCACCTCTTCCGGGGGGACGGGCTCAATACCTAATATTACCAATCTATCGACCTCGCCGAACCCCATGAGCACCTCACGTGTGTCCGGCGAGACCAACGAGAGTGGATCAATAACCCCTTCATTCGATTCCGGCCTCGAAGGTGTCCTGGGTGGTGACTTTGGGGAGGGTTTTGACCCTGCGCCTTGTTTTGTGGGTGTTCTCATAACAGACATCCTAGAGGTACGCGTCGTTAATTAAAATTGTCAAAATTTTAAAACTTCTAAGCGGATTGTAGAGGGATCACGCTAGTCGCTTATTTATAAAAGTCACAATTTACAGTTGTTGCAATAGCAACAAAACGTTAAATACACCTAAACTAACTTAAAATTAATTAAAATCAACTTCTGCAATGACTCTACGGTCGAACTCTACAACGACTCTAGATAGAGTCGCCGGTCCAGTACCAATCGATAGCCCTTCCTCGGGGCTAATTTACGGAAAAAACCGCGTCGCTCTACGACCAGCGGTTCCCGAGTTACAGCGATTTGAATTTTTCCAAGATGGCGGACCAGAAAGTGGTTCCGCCACAACCAAAACTTTAAAAATTAATAACTCCTGAACCGCTAGCCGCAGGAACGCGAGCGACGGCTCTCCGTAATGGGCTTTGAGCCCTTTATTCGAAACCAGCTGGAATTTTCGAATCTGGAGGTCGACTCTATCTAGAGTCGCAAACCCGCGCAAAGTGTAGAGCCCGCCACAACACTAAATCTAAAAGAAACCGCAACTTCGTGCGATAAGCCCAACTAAAGTTATACAACTTTAAAAATTTTTAATATGGCCGCCAAGATGGCCGCCACAAATACAAAATCGGTTATTCTTGACCGAATCCTAGCGAGCTTGGGCTCGTTAGATTCGTCTTTTTAAACCCTACTCAACTATATTATTATTTACAAAAAATATGCAACCCCCGATTTTTGGGGTGCAAAAAACCGTAAAAAAACACACAAAAATGAAAATTACTGCAAAAAATTAAATAAAAAGGTTCTCCAAAAAGTTTAAAATAATAATATATACAACTAAAACTATTTTTTAAAATATTTCGCGAAGCTATTAAGTTGTTAATTACACCCCCACGTGTCAACCCTTAATTTTCAAAAAATCATAACTTCCAAACTACCAAGCCAAAAAACGTGAAATTTATAATTTAAATAGAGCTCGATGAGCTCTATCAAATGAATAAAAAATATGTGGGGGTCGTCGCTTTACTTTTTGAAATAAAAAATTTTGAATTTTGACAATTTACAAAAAACTCAATAACTCCGCGAAAACCAACCTTAAAATTATGCACGAAGTGTCTCCGAGCTGCTCGCGCTGCGCCGCTTCTTTTGAGACCTTCCGCGAAGTCCTAAGGCCACTGGTTCTCAAACCAC